>JAEQML010045597.1:0-63410 GCA_016904865.1 Pissodes strobi
TTATTTGTGACGTTTTTTGTTGTCTTATTAACAAAATCATAATTTCATAAACCCGGCTGTTTACTAAAGATGCATTATTGCAAAATTTATTTGCTTCCATGGCCAATATCTTTTTACGTCTTAGAATTCATTGTGTTAATAAAGCAACTACGTGACAACCGTATTATTTAAATACGGTTCTGTTTTTAACTTATTACTAGTTATATATGATAAAAACTCTCTCGATTTGATTTCTTTAAGCTTATTGATCTATTCTGCCTTATATCTAGTGCGAACCTATCCGTGTTGAGAACATCTTTTTATACTGGCTTATAATGCCATTTTTTAAAACTAGATTTTTATGTCTATGGACAATAAGATGCCTTTCATATGATATCTCCTCTATTAAGATGCGTCTATCCCAACAGAGGTGACATTAATTCATTGTCTTTATAGCTGTTAGTTTTTTGGGAAAAGGTCTGGGTATATCTATACACATAATGAATTTTTTCCTTCGGCATTAAAAGTCAACTTATTGCGACCCTGTCTCAAAATAAATTACCTATCCTATATTAACAATATTACGGTATGTTAAACTTATTTCTTGCTAGAATAAAAATCAAACGCCGGGCCTGTCTATATTCTATTTAACCATTGTTGTTTAATTCTTATTTTTAAATCCATTATTTACAAATTTATCAAAACTATATAGTATATAGACTTTCCGGTCTAAGTATAAAATATTTGCTAACAGCATTATAACAGTTTATTGACTCAGTTATATTTCTTGACCTATCCAAAACTTGCTTATATTGGTATATCAAATGACACAATTTATTTTACTTGCTGACTTAATTCAACATGCCAGCTTTGTTTAAAGCAATAAAATATCTTTGCAACATATCATGTGTTTTTATGAATCTTATTATTTTCTTAGGTTATCGCCTGGCAATTCAATCTCGTGCCACTTCGATGAATTAATATTAACAATGCAATGTAAATTAATAGGAAATTATACGTTACGCTTCCGTGGGTCACAGATGGCGACTGCATATGTCATTTTCGCAGATTCCTTGTGTTGCGGACTGCTTGGTTTACACAAAGCCTGGTAGATGGTGCTTGTAGCGGTCTTCTTTTGCAATGCTGTGTGCCGTAGTTCGTAGTCTCGTAGACTCGGTTCTTAGTTCCTTGAAAGACGTGGTAAAATGGCGTCGACTTGATTTGCTTCTTCGTGTGTTGGCATTGGATGGGCTAAAGAATACAATCAAATATAAGTCTCGTGAATATGATTTTTGGCAATATTAGATACTTGGCAAGATTTGATCTAAGGTTTGTTATTATTTAAATATTTTTTAAGTTATCTAATTCGTTGTCTGCTGCTGCAGGTATTTCATTCATATATTACAATTTCTTATATTTTTTAATCTTCTAGAAATCCCCGGTCGAAGAATGGAAACACTTGCTGGTTGGCCGTCCTGTATGGGCTGGAATGAGTCTTGACTGGTCCTGGCTTGCACCCAATGCTGTATGTTATCAAGGTAAAATTATATATACATTATTTACAATTTCTTACTGCTTTTCTATACACGTCTTGGTATCGCTTACATATACATTTTCCCATATATTTATTTTATTCTATGTTTCTTATATTTACTTTCCATATCTTAAGTTTTTCTTACTCAAGGCTTACTTTAAATGTATATAGGCACGCTATGTATATCTATGCTAGCTTTATGTAAAAAATATAGGGCATTGTCACTATGTTATGCTATGTATCTATGCTTCATTACGTGACTAGCTTTATCTAAATTGTGCAAGACAGAGAAACATTATATTATTATTTATATATCCACGTATGCTCTCACACATTATATAAACATCTTTTGCTTATATATTTCTCCATTATTTCACTTTATTAGCTTTACATAAACACCTTATGTATGATTCTTCTATATTCTTCATGCTTTACATAAACATTTCTTGCTTATGTAACATTTCACCTGGGTACTTTGCCCTTGAGCTTCTCGGTACCAAAATACTTGCTCGGCTTCCTTGAACGTCAGCGTAGCTACTTCAGTCCCTATATGCTCAACTTTTCCATGCTTAAATTTTTTGCTGTGATGTTATCTTTTAGACCATCCATTATTGCAATCTTATTTAGGCCGGAGAACACTTTACTTCATAACACTTCCTCGTATACACATATATTCATCCTGTATATACTTTCAATGCACAATTCTAATGGCAACTCACATTTACTTGTGCTTTACTACATATATCTTCACATTTGCTTCACCTATTTATTTTGCATACATAGTTTACCTACTAATTTACTCGCTAATATTCTAGCTTCATTTTTCTTCATAAATCCTTGGTTCTATTCTATGTTTATTTTTCTATGTAGTTTATTAACTTCCTAAGTGTGTTTATCTATATACTTGTCTTATTTACACTCTGGCTTATATTATGCTTTGTTTCACTCTATATTTTCTATGTTTCACTATATATCTTTCTTATTTATATTTTAACCTCCTAAGTCCCTTGTATATATCATTTTCTATGAGCACTTGGGTTTTATATTTACACTATTTACATTTTGAGGCTTCGGGTCTCTCCTAGTTTTTGTGTTTTGTTTTCTTAGTTGCTTAAATTCTTCTTTTACTTGAGTACTTATTCCATATAATTATATTTTTCCTCTCTTCGTCCTCTTCACTTGTTTCACCTGCTTGCTCCATGGTTTCCTTTAGTTTCTCCTATACAAATCTGTTGTATTGCTCCATTTTGATGTCTGTTCCATATTATAATTAACTATATTTGTGTTTTCGGTACTGACTACACCTTCGCCAAAAATAGCACAACGTAGTTAACTTCTTCTTTGTTTGTTCCAGGTATGAACATAGACCCCTAGATGGCGCTTGTGACGTCGACCGCCCGTACTTCGGCTAGCGTCCGTGGATGCAGCACGTGTCCGTACTCTGTATTTGGTGATGCCGACCGCTCGTAGATGGCAACACTTGGCCTGACCTCGGCGCGTGATTCGAAACCAATATGTGCTTATTATATGTATAGATTTTATGCAATAGCTAAACTGACCTAGCCTTCGTTTATTAAATGTCTAATTATTTAATGATTTACTTGATTTTGATGTTTAATTTAAGTTATTACTGTTGTTGTGACGTAGATTCATTAAGATGGCGGCACTAGGCCCAATTAACACTTAATTGCTTTTTTAGATGTAACATAGATGAATTATGAGTGTCACGAAGCTCAATCAATATTAAATCACTTGGCAAGCGAGGGTGGCTTATTTTAAAGTTTATTTGGCATAGTGACGTCACTATTTTATTAATAAAGTTTATGTGAGCGGGTTGTCTTTTATTTAGGTATTTGTTCTGATATTTATAAGGTAAGTCTTTTAAGTTTATCACAAATTGCTAAGGCACTTTCACTACTTTTTAAAACTCCCCAAAAACTATCCTTTTACTAGAAGTTCTAATACTTCATAAATTCGACTCTCTCTTATACTTTTAGTAGCCCCCGAATGCCGTATACCTGTGCATACGTTCACCCAGGTTAGGTAAGGACCTGACTAACCCAAACTAACCAAAACTAACCGAAACTTGATTGGACGACTAACTATAACCAGCCAAATATATTAAAATTGATTTATGACGTATCGAAACTGGATCAAATGACTAAAATAAGTTGAGCTTATGTAAAAATAAACGAAAGTTGATTAGACGACTTACCAAAGCTAACCAAATCTATTAAAATTGATTATAACTCATCGGAACCGGTTCAAATGACTAAAATGTTCTATAAATTTCGGTTAGTTTGACCTAGTCTCAAGTTATGTTGCTTATTTGAGCCGTTATAATCAACTTTAATAAATTTGGTTAGTAGTCCAATCATCTTTTGGTTAGTTTCACTTAACACCAATTTATTTTACTTATTTGAGACGGTTCCGATTCGTTATAATCAATTTTAATAGATTTGGTTAGTTTAGGTTAGTCGTTTAATCAAGTTTCCGTTAGTTTCACTTAGTATCATCTTATTTTACTTATTTGAGATGGTTTCGACGCGTTATAATCACCTTAAATAGATTTGTTCAACTTATTTTACTTATTTAAGACGGTTCCCATTCGTTATAATCAATTTTAATAGATTTGGTTAGTGGTTTAATCAACTTCCGGTTAGTTTCACTTAGTATCAAATTATTTTACTTATTTGAGATGGTTCCGATACGTTATAAACCAATTTTTCATAAACCACGCTCATGAAACCACTTTAAAAAAATGCACAAAAGTACAAACAACAGTCAACGCTACAAATCGAAAGCAAGTCAAAACCAAAAGCCAATTACGGTTCTGATCCAAAACTGCTGGCACGGAAAAAACCGCACAGTGTTTTAGTGCGCATGACAAAACGGGATCTTCTTTGTTTATGTTTTTCGATTTTGCTTCTATTTTGACATGCGCGGAATCCCGTTCTTTCGTCCATAGGCTGCCACATTTGAATATCGCAACAGGCGGCTATTGCTTATTCACTCCTATAAATCAATGCATAGAACATATGGGAAAAATTATAGGCAAAGCATTGAAAACAGAAATTGCATTAAAAGTTATGAATATTGCGTCCCTAGTAGTAAAAATTTCTGAAGATACTCCGAAAATTGCGCATATGAAGATACTGCTACTGATAACTGTTCTGTATTTTTTTTCTTATTTCATATTATGTATGCGTTCTTCTTGTAAGTATTCGATATCCGTAGCTCTAGATGAAATTTTTAACTAGTAAATCGTACCTTTTCATCCTTTAATGCTTCCGAAGCTTTCATAATTGCTTGGTTTTGATTGGTTTCTTATTTTGGATAATATTCTACTATATATTTAAAATGTGTTGTTCAGACGACATTTTATAAGATATATATGATAGTTTTAATTATCGGTCTTTTATTATAGGAGAGTGCACCACATTATAGAAAGAGACAAGAACACCTTATGGAAATATGTTTTTTACAATATTGGAGAAAATGTAATGTAAGAGATGCATTCTTTAAATACAGCATGGCATCCTAATATTGGCTACTATCGTAGTAGCCTGGCAACGCCACAATCAATTGCACCTCAATCGCGATTACCCTTCCGCCTGCAAGCCCCCCTCCTACATCTTCGCTCCAAATAGCAAAGACCTACATGCAATACGTCATGAGCAAATTCGCAATGCAATTCCGAAATCAAACTTCTCTATGCTTTCTGACGTCTTTGTTTCAATCCCATGCGGCTTCTTCTGAAAGTTGCCCAATAGGTAGCAAAGCGTTTTTAATTATTTCAGCAACATGAAAAAGATTTTTTATTACGCATGCATCATAATCAACGATTATCGCACGCTGCAGCGTGCATAAAATGATGTTTATGATGCGCCTACTTTTTTAAAGGTTGCTATAGAAACATTTGATCATGTCAAATGTGACAGATTAATATATTCGTCAATATATCCCTTAACTTTAATATTTAAAACATTTTTGAGATTATGATGCATTCGTAATAAAAAATAGCGTATGATATACGTGTATAAGAGGCCTTTAAAGCCCTTGCGACTTACAAAATATGAAATGAAATATGCCGCGCGTGCTTTAAAGGCCCTCTTATACACTTATATCATAATATACTATAATATGTAACGAACCAAATTTTGGCGACTAACCAAAACTACCCAAAAACATTAAATTCAATTATAACGTATCGGCGCCTATTGAAATGACTAAAATTAAAACTAACTGAAATTAACTAAATATTGATTGAACGACTACCCACCACGACTATCTAACTCAACCTAACCCAATCTAACATAAACTAACCAAAAGCATCAAATATGGCTAAAACTTATCGAAACAGATTAAAAATATTATAGTAAGTTAAAAATAACACAAATTAACCGAATTTTGACGACTAACCAAAATTAACCAAAAACACTAATCAAAAGTAACCAAAAGTACCAAAACGGGCTAAAATGTATCGAAATAGGTTACACAAATGAAAGTAAGTTAAAACTAACCAAAACGAACCGAATTTTGGCGACTAAGGAAAACTAATCAGAAATATTATATTTGACTATAACGTATCGGAGCCGGTTCAGATTAATACTTTGGTTTCTTGACATTGAGTTTCCAAGGTCGCATCATGACACGGAAAATTTTAGTGAACGTCACGACACGGTTTATGCATAATTATTATAAAGTAACGGAACCAGCTCAAATAAGGAAGACTAAGTGAAAATAACCGAAAGTTAATTGGACAGCTAATCAAAACTAACCAAATCTGTTAAAATTGATTAGGACGTATCGAACCAGTTCAAATGACTAACATAAGTTGAGAATAAGTGAAAATAACCGAAAGTTGATTAGACAACTAAACAAAACTAACCAAATTTATTAAACTTGATTATAAGGTATCGGAATGGACTCAAATGACTAAAGTGAAACTAACCACAGATTTAGGAAGGGGAAAATAACCGCAAGTTGATTAGACTACTAACCAAAATTAACCAAATCTATTAAAATTGATTATAACGCATCAGAACCAGCTCAAATAAGTGATATAAGTTGGGACTAAGTGAAACTAACCAAAAGTTGATTGACGACTAACCCAAACTAACCAAATCAAATAAAATTGATTATAACGTATCGAAACCGACTGAAATGACTAATATAAGTAGAGACTAGGTGAAACTAACCGGAAGTTGATTAGTATTATACTACAAACCAAAAGAAGCCGAATTTATTAAAATTAATTATAACGTGTCGGAACCAAATCAAATAACTAAAATAAGATGAGACTAAGTGAAACTACCCGAAATCTGTTTAGACGACTAACCAAAACTAACTAAATCTATTAAAATTGATTATAACGTATCAGAACCAGCTCAAATAAGTAAAATAAGTTGAGACTAAGAGAAACTAACCGAAAGATAATTAGCCGACAAACCAGAACTAACGAAAACTATTAAAATTGAATATAATGTATCGTAACCGACTCAAATAACTAAAATAACTTGAGACTAAGTGAAACTACCCGAAAGTTGGTTAGACGTCCAAAACTATTAAAACTGATTATAACCTATGGGAATCCGCTCAAATAAGTAAAATAGGTTCAGAGAAAGAGAATCTAACTAGAAGACAATTCGACGATTCTCCAATACTAACCAAATTTATTAAAATTGATTATAACGTATCGCAACTGATTCAAATCACTGAAATAAGTTGGGACTAAGTGAAACTACCCGAAAGTTGATTCGACGATTAACCAAGACGAACCAAATCTATTAAAATTGATTATAACGTATCGTAACCGGTTCAAATGACTAGCATAAGTTGATATTAAGTGAATCTAACCGAAAGTTGATTAGCAGACTGACTAAAACTAACCAAATCTATTAAAATTGATTATAACGTATCGTAACCGGTTCTAATGACTAGCATAAGTTGAAATTAAGTGAATCTAATCGTAAGTTGATTAGCAGACTAACCAAAACTAACCACATCTATTAAAATTGATTATAACGTATCGAAACCGGTTCAAATGACTAGCATAAGTTGAAATTAAGTGAATCTAATCGTAAGTTGATTAGCAGACTAACCAAAACTAACCACATCTATTAAAATTGATTATAACGTATCGAAACCAGCTCAAATAAGTAAAATAAGTTGAGACTAAGTGAAACTAATCGAAAATTTATCTGAGGATAAACCAAGAATAACAAAAACTATTAAAATTGATTATAACGGTCGTATCCAGTTCAAATCACTAAAATAAGGTGATATTAAGTGAAACTAACCGAAATTTGAATTGAGGACTAACCAAAACTAATCCAATCTATTAAAATTGTTTATAACGCATCGGAAATGGTTGAAATGACTAAAGTAAGTTGAGATTGGGTGAAACTAACCGAAACTTGATTGGACGACTAACCAAAAATACCCAAATCTATTAAAATTAATTATAGACGCGTCGGATGACTAAAATAAGTTGCGACTAAGTGAAACTAACCGAAAGTTGATTGGACGACAAACCAAATCTATCGAAATTGATTACAACATATCGGAACCGGCTCAAACTAGTAAAATAATTTGAAATTAAGTGGAACTAACCGGAAGTTGATTGACGACTAACCAAAACTAACCAAATCCATTAAAATTTATTATAACGTATCGGAACAGGTTCAAATGACTAAAATAAGTTAAGACTATGAGAAGCTAACCGAAAGTTGATTGGACGACTGACCAGAACTAATCAAATCTATGAAAATTGATTATAACGTATCGGATCCATATCGGCTCAAATAAGTAAAATATGATTAGACTAATTATTAGAACTAACAGATGGTTGAAAATACGACTAACCATAATTAACCAGTATCCGAACCGACTCAAATAACTAAAATGAGTTGAGACTAAGTGAAACTAACCGAAAGTTGATTCGACGACTAGCCAAAAATAACGTAATCCATTAAAATTGATTCTAACGAATCGTAGCCGGTTCAAATAACTAAAATAAGTTGATTATAAGTGAAATGAACCGAAAGTTGATTAGACGACTATACAAAACTAACCAAATCTATTAAAATGTATTATAACGTATCCGAACCGACTCAAATGACTAAAATAATTTGAGACTAAGTAAAACTAACCTAAAGTTAATTGAACGACTAACCAAAACTTACCAAATACATTAAAATTGATTATAACATATCGGAACCGGTTCAAATGGTTAAAAGAAGCAGTTACTAAGTGAAATTAACCGAAAGTTGATTAGACGACTAACGAAAACTAACCAAATCTATTAAAATTGGTAATAACGCATCGGAACCGACTCAAGTGAGTGAAAATTAAATAATTCGAGACTAAGTAAAACTACCCGTAAGTTGATTGAACGACTAACCCAAACTAACCAAATCCATTAAAATGAATTAAAACGTATCGGAACTGGTTCGAATGACTAATATAAATCAAGACTAGGGGAAACTATCAGAAAATTGATTGGAGGACTAACCAAAAGTAACCAAATCTATTAAAATTGATTACAACGTAATGGAACCTACTCAAATAAGTAGACATTTCGCGACTAAGAGAAACTAACCGAAAATTGATTTAACGACTAACCAAACCTAACCAAATCTATTAAAATTGATTATAACGTATTGAAACAGACTCAATTGCTAAAATAAGTTAATACTAAGTGAAACTAACCGCGTTAGATCGGGGATTGAGTGACAACCACCACTAATGTTATAAATAGTAAAAATGAACGAAACTTGAGGTAATATGTATTTATGTGGTATTTTGATAAACTAAACTTGCGTAATTTGCTAAAAGTTATTTTTACATTAGATTGTGTTAAGGGTGGGTGAGGGTGACTTTTAGTTTCTTACGACAGATTAGTCGTGTTTCATATCGTTAGATCGAGGAATTTGAGACGAATCGAATGCAAATGGGCTTCTGCTTTTTACAATCACACTTATAACGTTTTAATTTGTAATAAAGAACGATACTAGAAGTTTTATACATTTATTTGGCATATTTTATTAAATTAAACTTACGTAATTTAATCTGATCTCACCCAAACTAGTAGCAACTATATATTTCCACACAATTATGAGTTTTCTCAGATCTCAAATGTAATAAACATTGCATTCTGCTTTGGCAATTTCAATGTTCCCCCCTGGTTGTATCTTTGTGAAGGACTGTGCAATTTTTTTCAACACATTGCATTTTGAAAGCAACATTCGAAAAAATGTTATACCACATTTTCGTCTTACAATAAATGACGCTAGAATTCATCAGTTTCATTTTTTTACCGAGGTTAGGAAACACCCTGTATAACTTAACATATAGCTGGGCGGTTTCTTTTGCATATTTTTGAAATGCATAAACATCTATGTTGCGACCAGACGCTATAGCCTGCATAATAAAACCTTTTGAGTAAATTATTTCGTAGTATTTTTGTAAGAAACCGTCTTGCGGTATTGCCATCATTGGTTGTGCCAATTCCCTGTTTCACCATATCACCGTTCAGTGCCAATCCCTATTTAAACTTTTCTTGTATGATCTTTTTAGTTTTATTCTTCATATTTTTTTCCTCTATCGGTCTTGCTGACCCCTTTTTAAATCCATATTTTAAAAAATATGTAGCAGATATTCAAATGTTCTTATCCATGCACTTAGCGGGGACATTTCTAATTTACTATACTACTGAACTAGTTCTTTACAGGGTACCAAATCCAAGTTGTTCCTTTTAAAATGTTTTGCTCAACAAATATAGCACAATAATAATATTTTCCAAAGTGGCGCCAATTGGCGTTGTTTTAAGGAACCTTTGACCTCAATGATGGGTATAATATTTATTTATGCAACAAGTGTGCAAAGTGAATGGGAATATGACAATCCCATGAATAAAAAGGGGTAATTTACACTCATGAATAGCATTCAAAATTTTTTCTAATACCGAAAAATATATGAACAACAGAAATTTTAATAAATCACTTTACGCGCTAGTGCCTAAAATTTATTATTTTATGCATTGCCCTAAATGTCAAAAAATATGCCAGATTGACTTTACGCACTAGTGCGTAAAGTAATTTATTTTACGTACTGCGCATTAAGATGGCCTATATGTTACGAATCTTAGATAGTGTGTAAAGTGAGTATTTTATGCATGGTAGTAGAAAGGAACTTTACGCATGTTTAAGTATTTTTTTTAAAACTCAAGATAAAGTTAAGTTTTGTGTAACAGATTGTATAACAAAGAATAAGGTTTTAAAAATTATTGTTACTAACTGCGTGTTGATATGAAAATAACTGGGTAACTTGCAAGCTCATACATCATATAAAATAAACCTATAATAACGAATATACATTTTTAGTTTAGTATGAAGTTATGCTGTTTAATTTGTAATGGTTAGTTGAACAAAAATAAAATTCTTCGCAATAAAATGACCCCTGTATTTCTTACTAAGTTATTAAAAAAATATATGCCAAGTTAGTAATTGTGCATATTTGCCGTATGTCTATTGTCTCGATCCACTGTAAGGCGGGCGATTTTGTAATTTGGCGGAAACGACATATTATGGGGACTTTTATTAATAATATGTATTAATAATATGTTGTTTAGAACACCACACCTTATCAAATCATGGCACTAATCCTAGCTTTCTGTTAATTTGTTCCGGATACACTTCGCATTTTTTTAATAGGTACAGGGTGTTCCAACGAGGATAGAACAGGGGCTTATTTTTGCACTTCACTTAATTTTTAAAACAAACCAAAATAGCCATTTGATCCATTTTTCTGCTAAATTAAAAAATTGTGCCAAAAAACATTTGAAAGAAAAAAACAAAAGACTTACGCCATGGATGAACTGTTTTTTTTTAAATGAGACACTCTGTACATTACTACATTTTTGAACCCTCTAGAAAAATCTAAACAAATTTAGTTTATAATATCTTATACCTATCTAGCTGTACGAAATATTGACAGTTGAAAGTCGGGCATTTTGACACTTTGACAGACACTAAAATCTAAACCGCACGAGATCAAAGAAAACGGTTTGCACATTCCTATCTTAGGTTTTCATAAGCTATCAAATGGCAGTAACTTCAAATTTAACCGGCGGATAAAATTAACCGGAACTTTTAAACTAAAGATAGGAACGTTCAAACCGTTTTCCTGTCAAAATGTCCAACTTTCAACTGTCAATATTTAGTAAACAGCTAAAGATAAGTATAGGATATTATAAACGAAATGTGTTTAGATTTCTCTAGATAGTCCAAAAATGTAGTAATATACAGGGTGTTACATTTATCCATGGCGTAAATCTTTTTCTTTGGTTCAATTTTTGAATTAAGCAGAAAAAAATACATCGAATTGCTATTTTGGTTGGTTTTAAAAATACAGGGAAAGTCAAAAATAAGCCTCTGTTCAGCCCTTACTGGAACACCCTGTACATAAGAAAATCAGTATTAGAGCAAGACAAAATTTCTTGAAGTTCAGGTGGGAACGAGTAAAATTTTAAAGCATCTAACAATTTTTCAAAGTATTTTGATAATCACTCGTAGTGACATGGCTACGGATTTATTCTAGATTCAAGACCATCAAACCACAGGATTTTTTTCGCAAAGACACGGAATAGTATCTCAGTTAAAACGGGGAGGGGTGTTAACATTTGGAATCGATATTTAAAATAACAAACTCTATTCAGGCATGGAGGTCATTACCCCTAAGTATTTTTGAGCATGCAGAGTCGTTATTTCCGCCACAAGCCGCAATAAAATCTTTTACATTTCACCCTAGTTAAAACTCAATAAAACAAAGATCTCAAAATCTAGAGTATCGCATTTATATTTCTAATTAAAAGTAGGGTGACATGTTTCGCCTTTTTAAAGGCATCATAGACCTGAATTTTTTTTTTAATTACATCACTAAAAGTTTAAATAAACAGTCCCATATAAAAATAATACTTACAGTCAGTGTTTTCATACAGGACTACTTTTACACTTTTAGTGATGCAATTAAAAAAAATTGTTCAGGTCTGATGATGCTCTTAAAAAGGCGAAACATGTGTAAAATATAAATGCGATACTGTAGATTTTGAGATCTTTGTTTTATTGAGTTTTGATATAAACAGTATCTTTGAGAATCATGGATGATTTTTAGGATTCACCCTAGTTATGTCAGTTACTGTCGCTTGAAAAAAAATCGGACGTGAACGCAAAAAGTGGAATAATTAAAATTGCATATTAAGGGAAAAATAGCCTAAGAAGAATCTGGAATTATTTACTAAAACATTGGTATTGGTATTGGGAATAGTTTCACTGCTTCTTAACACAACTAAAATAGAAAAATCGTATTTTTCACATAAGAAAAATAAACCAAGTACAGGCTCCATTTTCGACTATAAAAATATTGATATTTCTAACCCAAACAACAGTAAGAATTTGTATTTGATTTGATATCAGTAAATTGATAGTCAAGCAAGGACAGCATATACAAAACTGTCTATAAAATGTAGCAAGCGGAGGGGAGTATGCAAAAAGTTGGCGGTCTCTGGTGCTATATTTATTTCCGTAGTTCTTTTTCTCAGTAAAGCGTGACAAGTAAAGATCGTAACTTAATTTAACTTGATCCCATACTCTTTTGGATCCCTAGTATGGCTAAAATTGTTTTAAATTTTTTGACTGTAAGTATTATTTTCTTTTACTAAATTCAGGGTTTCGTATAAGGACAAGCTATTATATAGACAAAAATTGAATATTTCTTTGTATCATAAAAATGTGCTCTTTCAAACTTTCAAACGATAACTTTGTTAAAATATGAGACACTTTACGCTCAGGTAAAATGAGTTCGGCCAAGTTATGAGTGTGTGTTTAATTCTAATTTATTTCAATTCTTTTTTAATAAAATTGAGTAGATATTAAATTTTATGAATTCAAATATGATTCCTTAGGAAGTTTTATGCACTTTCTTCTGTAACTAAATAGGCAAGAAATTAAATTTGCGCAAACAACCTTAGTGTTCAGTTCAAGGACATTTTGCTACCACCTAAAATAGTCCAAACATTGCAGACAATATAACTTCGCACAAGTAACTGCAGAGCTCCTTATTTTTGATAATATCTGATAATGCAGCTCAAAGGAAAACGAAAATATGCATTATCTTAGGGCGAAATGCAAGTTTATTTACCTAATATCACCCAATTAAACGTTTTCTTCCAGTTTAAATGTTTAAACACGGAATTTAAAAATAATAAGGTGTGATGCATTCCTTTCCACCTAAAATAATTTCCAAAAATGATAAAAATATGTGCAACTTGCCTCTGCTGACAATTACTATTTCAACCTTTAAATTAGATGAAATTTATTTGAATCGTAAATCGGAGTCTTACCAATGACCTTGAAATTCTTCATTCCTTCGCGGACAATGAATAGGTGTTTTTTCCAATTCATGCAATTTATTTTTAAAATAATTTATTTTGCGCTTTTTACAGTTCATTCCTTAGGTTCAAGTATTTTAACTACACTGCTCGTCGAAAAAAATCAACGTCATATATTTTAAAATCATATTCAAAGGACTGTAGTATGAAAACTGATTAATGGATTTTGAAAGAATTTTTGACTTGCATTTTGTATAATATTTTTGTATTATGTAGGACAAGAAAAAGTGAGGTTCAAGTAGGAAATTTTAGGCATGGGACATAAGCATATTTTACTCGCTTACTTATCATGGAATTTTGATGTCTCAGTCGATATCTCGAGACGTTTTTAGTAGTTTTCTGCTGCGTTATGACAAGATCTTAGCACAGCTTATTATTAATAAGCTGTGATCTTAGTCTGAAAACTTTGACTGAGTGCTCCAAAATGTGATCAAATCAATTTAGAATTAGCATTTTAATTCGCTTTAACTTTAAGAAATGGGATGGGGTTTCGGTCGATATTATGGGCAGTAATTTTGTCACTTTTTTCATAAATATAATATTTTAACTCTTTTTTACCTTCTACAGGTGTGCATTAACCTAATTAAAGTAGCAATATTTATTAAAACGCATTTGTAAGCTAAAAAATTCAAAAAATCCATTTTTTTTACGACATTCTCAGATAGCCAAATTGTTGGTTCGTTTTGACACATACCACGTTAGGTTAATAGCGTCTGCGCGTGAATCTAGCGACGTTGCTAATTATTGCTTTAGTTAATCTCCGAAATAGTTTTTAGGCATAACACTTTACTTTGGGTTAATTGGGGTTAGTTTTTGTTGGTTTTCTTTTCGGAGCCAGCGCCAGCGGTTGGCATTGTAGGTGTGATGTATAACTACCCAAACTTACGCGAAGTTGAAAAAACATTTTCCCATATTAGCTAAAATGTTACTTATTATACATAATCGGGCAACGATGCATTAATATCTCTTAAATTTGACAGAAACCATCGAGTTTCGAGGCTTAGAGCTGCTAAAAATTATGATTTTATGATTTTTTTTGTTTAAATAATGCCTTTTCAGCATGTTTTTTTTAAATGTACTATTTCAAATATGGCCTTTCTTATAAAATATTAATAATAAAAATCCACATATTTATTTTTTCGCTTTATGTATATACTGGGAAATGCCTATGCGGTATTAGCCTACCGTCCAGAACCCACCTCTTAAAAAATTTCGATTGATTTTAGCTCAAACCAATTTTCAATTGATGTGTTCTCATTTTTCAAACTCAATTTTTTAATTATGATCGTATCGATTTTGCTAGTGAATTTCCATGCACAAATAAGCAAAACTAATATAATTTCCAATTCTAAATCGAGTTTAATTTGTCACACAATTTGATTTCAGATTACAGAAACATAAAAATGCTGCTAAAAATTTACTGTTGGTATTTTGTAACTTTATTAAGTTTTAAATTTTGAAGCGTGGTATGTTGTACTGCTAAATTTATTATTACATATCACAATTTAAAGAAAATGTATGTGTTTCACGTTCGAACAAATAAGACTTTAATAAAAGAGAAACACAAGAACTGTTGATAAATGACAAAATTATCAGTAAATTGATACCTGTAGCAGCTTTTCAAAATAAAAATATTGCTAACAGTGAATTTAAACTCAAATTCTCTAAAAATATTTACAGTTTAAAAAATTAAATAAATTATGAAATAAAAATAATACACATTTTCTTAAAAATCAAATGAAGTCCTCGATTCAGTTCAATAGTAGGTACCTAAGAAAATTAAATATAAATTTCTATTTATTACTATGAATGGTTCTAAGTCACAACGCAAACAAAATTATTCACAACAGTGCAACCTAATATCAGTAAAAAAAAATGATTAAATAATTACCTAAAGAGCCCATTAGAATAAATAGTTCCATCAACATTTCGACGCTTATTGATCTTATTATTTATTATCAGCAATAATATGGAATGTAGGGAGGTCAGGTATATTTTTATGTCAGAAACAATCACGGATCAGAACTTGGTGTATGCCGCACTAAGTTTGCCTAAGGCCTAAGGGGAAAGAGTACAATAGAAGTGTTAGAACTAAGAATTATCACAACGTAAATATGAGCGCTTTTGATCATAACGCCCGCAATTTACAATGGAATATTATTTATTATACGAATAATATAAACGAAAAACTTAGAATTTTTAACAATAATATTCTCTACTGAATTAGCAAGCATGCACCATTTAGAAAATAAAATCATTAAGGACAAATCCTTCACTCCTTGTACTATGTGGGGTTAGTTTGGATTAGCGCTTTTTACAATTCCTTATTTAAGTTCACTGCTTGTCAAAAAAAATCATGATCATATTTTTTAAGATCGTATTTAAGTGGCTATACTTTAACACTAATTAATAGATTTTGAAAAATTGTTTAGCCTGCATTTTGTACGATATTTTTGTATTATACAGAGTAAGAAAAAAAGAAGGTTCAAATAGGAAAAGTTTAGGCATGGGTCATTTGCATCAAAATTTTACTCGTATACTTATCAGACAAGTATGATGTCTAAGTCGATATTTCGAGACGTTTTTACTAGTTTTCTGCTGCGCTATGACAAGAAGATGTCTGTCTGTCTGAAAACTTTGACGGGGTGCTCCAAAATGGCATCAAATCAATTTAGAATTAGCGTTTGACACTATTGACTATAATAGGCTCTATTTTGGGCCCTCTGTTTCTCTTTATGTTGCTGACATGAAAAACTGTTTGGATAATTACAACACTACGCAGATGACTCTGAAATGTACAGGGTGGCTCGAATTCGAGTCCATCTATGTAGAATTCGAAAACCGTAAGAGATACAGTGACGGTCAAATTAACAAAGTGTTAAAATTCAGAGTATTCCTGGAGATATCCGGAAAAAATCGAAATATTGGAAAATTGTGTTATTTTTTTCTTCAGCTTATTTAAAAACGGATTTTAAATTGAATTGTAATTTTGCATTACCTGTACTTTTTCCTGTCTATCCAATGTTGGTATTAGTTTCAAATCCGACGTTTCGTCTTCAACTTTATCTTTTCAAATACAAACATTATTTTTCTATATCGTTTACCAGATGATATTGGCGTTTTTAATATGAATATGTGCTTTTATTGTTTTTACTCTTTTCTCATTTTATTTATTTTTTTTTTATATTATCTAATTTGCTTTGGCGTGAAAAATAAATGAACTTGCTTATTTCATTTTACTAGTTTTCATTTTTATTAAAAATAAATGTTTTAATTTTCCACTTGACATAAAAAAACATAATAAAACTAATAATCAAAGAAATAATTGCAAAAAAATTAAATACACATATTCATATTAATAGCGCCTCTATCATCTGAAAAACGATAAAAAAATAAATTTCGTATTTAAAAGGAAGTTGATGATGCCCCCTTGCAGACGAGACGTCGTATTCCAAACTGGATACCACCATTGGATAGGCCGGAAAAAGTGATAATGCAAAAGTGCAATTCAATTTGAAATCCGTTTTTAAAAATGAAACGATTTTTTAATATTCGGAATTTTAAAACTTTCTAAACGGCATATTGTTAGACACTTAAATGCTCAATTTTACCCAAATATGGCCGATACGGTTTTCGAGTTCCCCATGCATAGATTCGAATTCGAGCCACCCTGTACAGTCCCTTTTCTACGCCAGATATGCCTCAATATCGAGATCGATTTAACGGTGATTTGCACAACATAAACATATTCGCAAAAATTCATGTTTTATCACTAAATGCATCTAAGTCTTGTGTAATATTTTTAGGAAGCACTTAACGTCATTTGCCAAACATTTCTGCTAATTTCCAAGTTAATTGTAATAATGAAAATATTCCCATAGTGGCAGATGTAAAAAAAATTAGGTATTAATTTGGACTCATGTCTTTTCCTCTCATTATCGTATTATGGTGACATCGTGTATACTGACTCAATATCTTCCGCCTTGTCCAAAACAATTCAAAAATTACAGAATAGCTCTATGGGTTTTTTCTTATAGCATACCTTACAAAAATCATATTGCACCTGACTTGAATAACATTTCTATCTTAAACATGAGTAACCGTACGAAATATCGCATGTATAACTTTATCTATAGAATCTTGAAAACTGGACAGCCCCCTTATTTAAAAAATGTGTTTAATATGTTTGGTCACCGTCATAACACTAAAAATATTCATCTCTTTAGGGTTCCTTAACACTGAACTATTAATTTAAAAAAATCATTTTTATATGTAGCTGCTCAAATGTTGAGTAAATTGCCAAATAATGTCAAGAAACTTTGTTCTGGAAGGTTTTCGGTTTGTGTGAGGTGGTATCTTTTAAGTGAGCAGAGTACTTGGCCTGGAAATGAAGGAAATTAAATGAAGAAATGACTCACACATATCATTGCTGGTCTTGTCGAAATTGATATTTTTTATTATCAGTGATTTATAAAAAAAACTTACTTTTCGTTTCTTGCGCTAGACCGTATGCTTCTTTGCTCGTTTATTATACTCGTTAGTATTTTATGTCAACTATCAGCTACTTATTTGTATGGATATTAGTTTAGTTTAGTTTATTATATAAAATGAAATTCTTGTTATAAAATCTCAATGGTTGGTAATGAATATTTTTTAATTTTTTTTTGGATTTGAACTACACTCGTGGAAAAATCATGAAATTAAGCAAAAAATTTAAATCTAAGCGAAGTTCTAATGTTAAATAAAAGCTTTAAAAGACAGTGAACCCAATATTGAAAATTATCTAAATTATAATACATATTATGCCTATTCACAACGCAACGGAGAGATTCTTTATAATATGAGCTTGATCTTGCATATTTTTGGCGATTTTTGTAAACTGCTCGATGCGTGTAAGAATATCAGGAATAACGTTTTGCGTTAAACTTTAGCATATACACTCAATCTACTATTTTTACCTAGAGATCTGAGTAGCTTGGTGCAATCATTATAATGGCAGCTTTTAAAGTGGGTATATTTCAATAAAAAATTGAATTTTAGCAAAATATAATGACCTATGGTTTTTATTCTAATCTGAGGGAAAATTTAAAACAAGTATTATTATTTGGTTTAGTTATTACTGTTTGAAATAAATAATTTAAACTTGAATGCTTTATCTTTATCAGATGCCTCCAACGGAAAATATAGTAAATGTCATATTTTAAATTTCCGGAAAATCATCGTAAGATTACGATAAGTTTATGGTTTTAATAAACCGAAAAATGTGTTTTTTTGCCGTTTTAGAAATTCTTGACAACGTGTTGTTCAAAAAGACTACTTTTTTGCCATGCACTATTTGACATATCAAATTTTGAAATATATGATGTGTATGAAGACGAAACTATGACTTGAAATTCATAGTGACACTACGAAATTTGTAAAATAATATTATACCATTTGATAAATGTATATATTTTTTAATGATTGCACTGAAAGCTACATATAATTTTTGCCACAAAAGCCAGCAAAAGTATAAAGACATTGTGGGAATTCCTAAATATCTATTTCCTATTTAGCTAGATATTTATTCTAGTTTTAAAACTGAATCATCCGTTAAATTCTATGCTTTTTCAGTATTTATTCATCTCTGGATGCATCACTTCAAGCTCAGTTGCGCAGATTTTTCTGGATGAAAGAGGCCGTACTAGATTAATAGCTGCCCGGAATGGTCACGCCCCTCCATGCGAGATTAAACCTGGACAAACGTTTTGCGAGCATGTTGTAAACTACCCTTAGTAAGTAAAATATAATATACCTATCCAAAAATGCCTTACGGAAAATTAGAATTAACTCCTCGTTGGTAATTCGACGAATTGTTCTGCTTCGACTGATTGTTAATTATATTTATAGATCTTTATCAGTTTTATTATAAGAGATTTTTACACAATGGTTTGCAGCTTATTTCTATATCATCTGTTTTACCATAAACCTAACTTCAGGTTTATGGTTTTACTCATCATGATATGCAAGTGCATATTAGAAAGATTCGTAGTGTTGAATAATGGAACATTGTGTATATGTTTTTATACTTTATTTGTAAATAAAATACTAAATATATCTTATATGGCAAGCCCGAATTATATATGTTTCGAAATAATGTTGTTTGAAAAATTTTAAATGCTTTTGACTTCTTTGGTTAATAATATTGATTAAATTTTTCGATTTTAATATTTAATAATCTCCCGACATCAGCTTTGGAGGAAGGAAAACACTATCCAGATTTTGTCTAATTCTGGTCAAATCGGAAGTTTTCATTAAACGACAGACAATATAACTCTAAGATAATATCAAGCTTGTAATTCACTTTATTCTAAGTCAAATCGGGTCAATTCTAGAGCTAGTCTGTAAAATGTCAATTTTCAAACTCAACACAAGTTAAGTTTGGCGTTAGTTGTGCACAATACATACAATTTGTCAGTTAGCCTCACAATAAGAAAAAACAAGTATAAATTATAAATTCCTAAACTTCTAAATATTAAAAAGTTATGATTTTTGCTACCTGGGAAATAATATAAAAATTAGCTGGCTAAAAAATGTAAATATATCTAAAATCCTATCTGACATAAAACTATTACAAAACAAATGTGCAATGTTTAACTATAAATATATTTTTAAAAAGAGAATAAAATAGATCTGGAAAAGTAGTGGAAATTTTTTATCAAAAAGGCACACAGATAAAATTAAAATAATTATTGTTTTTTATTTAAACATATTTAAAGTTTTTACGTTTAAATTGATTGTTTTAGTATGTTACTATTGTGTGGTAGCAAAATAATTTCCAAATTTGGCTCTATTTAATCACTCAAAAAAATGTTTTTTGGTTTTATAACACACTTATTTTGTACCCTGCATATTTTACGTTTTACGTTTTTCTCGAAGTTGCAAATGGCAGTCTGTTAGGTGACGTAATTGCCTATTGGTTCATCTAAAACATTATTTTTTAGTTGAAAGAACGGATTTAGAAACTTACAAAATTTAAGGGTAGCTACATTCAATAATAATAATTGTATTTAGCCAATGCCTGAAGGAGGTAAGGATTTAGCCCCAAGTACTTAACATTATTTGCAAATGCCGCTTATCAACATATGTATTTAATTTAGGGATATTAATGCTGATACTTTATGTACAAAAAATATTATTACCAATTATTGTTGATAACATTTTTTGCACCAAAAGTGTTAGCATTCAGTTCGTAAATTAATAAATATTTTGATATGGGAGATGCATCTAAATGGGGGTAAGGGGTGGCATTTTTCCCCTTTCATGATGTCTTACGTATGAAAGTTTTTGAACTATGTTTGTTTTTGTTTGACTTTCTATGCTAAGTTAGTATTTTAACGGATCTGAAATACCACCGGTTTAATTTCATGTTTTTCTACAAGACCTTCATAGAAGCTAAATTATGGGAAAATTAATAAATATGACCTAGTTTTTAGATATGTACATTGTACAGCGTCTGCGCAAAATTGATTACCAAATGGAAAACTTTTTTATTTTTGATTTTAGGAGAAAAGTTATTCTTGCTAGAAAGTTTAGCTTGTTTTATAAGTAAAACTGGCATTAAAAATAAAAAGATATGCTATACAGGACGTCAGAAAAATAGAGAAAAACATTATGGAAAATATTTATTTTAATTAATATATCGAAAAACAATTTTTAGGCTTCGGTGGTTCCGTTATTTTCAATGAATTTGACAAGGTTTTTTTTAAACCGGCGATCAACATTCCTTACATGATCGGATGGTATTACTTGACCTGCTTATCATATCCTGTCTTTTGACTGGAACAAGTTTTGAGATCTGTTTTTGTAAACAATTTCCTTAGTTCGTCCTCACAGGACAAAATCAAGAGGTGTAAGGTCGAAAGTCCTCGGCTGCCAACCCGAAAAAATACCAACTTCATTCGAAGCGCGCCCAATCCATTTTCCTTTAACATTGAAGTTTAGCCAGGCTCTTACTGCTGCCGAGATATGGCAAGGGGCACCATTTAACTGAAATATTATATCTTGCCTTATATTCAGGGGCAACTCTTCCATATTATTTGATTAGTTATTTTGCAATTAAAAAGATGTGTCCATTAATGTCGGAAAAAAAATAGTTCTAAAATTTTGTTCCCCAAAACATCTCACCAAACATTTATTTATGTTTTGATAAACTTGATTTTGACTTTCTACCATCCAGTTAGGATTAATTGTGCTCCAAAACCTCGAAATCTTTGACGAAAAAATTCCGTTAGTGGTAAACGTCGCCTTGTTAAAAAACAAAATTTTAAATCTGAAATTTAGATGATCTTCATAAAAGCCCATCATCCTGTGACAAAAATCAAACCATTTATCCATGTCCCCAAGAAACAACGGTTAACAACTTTTGATTTAAAAGGCTGACATTTGCGTTTCCTCAAAACAGTTCGGATAAATTTTGTTGAGTAGCCTATGGCCCTAGGCCATGGGATATTTTTGCAAGGCTGTTTTTTGGGTTCCTCTGTAACAATAAACCTCCTTTTAATGCTTCTTGTTTAACAGAAACACAAGTATGTTCTACAACAACAACAGTGAACTACCTATATCCTGGTTACGACTTACATACCCGATTTAGATATAAGTTCGGAATATGCCTTTTTGTCCGAAGCGACCTTTCATGTCACCGCGAGGAAACACTCGAACCGAACAACCTTGACGTCATGTGGCTCAAGTTCACCGCCAAGGGATTAACCAAGTTTATATGTTGTCTCTATCGCCCTCCGAGCGATAGAGCCTACCAAAGCTTTTTCTCAACACTAGCTACCACCTTTGACTCAATACAGGTCGATCACCCCAGTTCAGAAATAATCGTTCTGGGAGACTTCAATGCCCACAACACCAACTGGCACAAACATCACAACAAGACCGACAACGAAGGTAGAGAGGTTGAAGCATTTGCCATCAGCTGCGGGCTTACTCAACTTGTAGACGAACCAACTCGAATCTCAGAGAGGGGCGAATTCGCCGCCCTCCTGGATCTTTTTCTGACCACCAATCCTGACCAGTACAAGGTTACAGTTGGTCCGCCATTAGGTACCTCCGACCACAAACTTATTACAACGGTTTGTGAATTGCCACTCATACAGAAGGATCCACCATTGCCTCGCAAAATCTGGCATTACAATTCTGCAAACTGGGACGATCTGAGGCAGTTTTACCTAGATTTTCCTTGGCTCGACGTCTGCTTTGCCACTGACGACCCATCAGACTGCTGCGAAGAGATCATGCAAGTAATCTCCTCAGGAATGGAAGCATACATCCCAAATTCCATCAAGTTACCATCAAAAGGAAAGCCCTGGTTCGACAAAAGATGCGAAAGAGCTGTAGGAAGGAAACAGCAAGCCTATAAGTACTGGCAGCAAAATCAGACCGCTGAAAATCGCAATTATTTTATCGAAGCGAGAAACGAGTGCAAGCGTGTGATCGACGAAACTAAGGACAAACACAATCAAAGGATCAGGAATAAACTTTTGCAATGCCCCAGTGGCTCCAGGAATTTCTGGTCGGTAGCAAAGGCAGTAAGTAACAACTTTACAAAAACGTCTCTCCCACCTTTGACGGACGAACGTGGCACCACGGCGACTACAGCCAAGGAAAAAGCAAACATGCTCGCCAAAATGTTTTCATCGCACTCTACCTTAGACGTGCCCCAAAGCAAGACTCTCCCCACTATACCGAACATCAACACCACCATGGCAGAAGTCAAGTTTTCTCATCGTGATATTCGCAAAATCTTTAAAGAACTAGATACGCAAAAGGCATCAGGACCGGACGGAATACCTGCCATCGTACTAAAGAACTGCGCCAACGAACTAACACCTGTTTTTTCCAGGCTTTTTTCACTTTCTTACAGAAAAGGGATTTACCCATCCTCTTGGAAAGTCGCTCGAGTGCAACCTGTTCCAAAAAAAGGCAAGAAAACCACGCCCTCAAACTATCGCCCGATTGCCTTGCTTCCAATAATCTCCAAAGTCATGGAACGTGTAGTCAACCAGCAGCTACTCAAATACCTCGAGAACAACAGAATAATCAGCGATAATCAATACGGCTTTCGCAAGGAGAGATCGACAGGGGATATATTGGCCTGTGTCACTCATATATGGAGAAGGGCAATTGAAAACTACGGAGAGTCTCGAGCGATTGCGTTGGATATTTCAAAGGCATTCGACAGAGTTTGGCATGATGGACTGCTCAACAAACTGCCGTCCTTGGGACTGCCCGCCTTTCTCTGCGGCTGGCTGGCCAGTTTCCTTAAGAACCGATCCCTACATGTTGCAGTCGATGGACACATCTCGGACACATTCACCATCAACGCGGGCGTGCCTCAGGGCGCAATACTTTCACCAACTCTGTTCCTCATCTATATTAATGACCTGCTGATCGAAACGAATAATCCTGTTTACAGTTTTGCAGATGACAGTACCCTTGTCTCCCACTTTAGATCAGAAAAACCCTTACCAGCGACTGAGACTCATCACCGCAGACAGGAGCAGATTACAGCAATTAATCAAGACCTGGAGAAAGTTCAAACTTGGGGCGACCGAAATTTGGTCCAGTTCAATGCAGCAAAGACCCAAGCAGCAACGTTTACTAAGAGGGCCAATACAGCGGGCCCTGACATCATTATGGCAGGATCGACCATTCCTTCATCCTCGTCAATCGGGCTGCTGGGTGTCTCGGTCAACAGCAATATGTCATGGCATGACCATGTTGCTAACATCGCAAAATCAGCCTCCCAGAAGCTTGGTGCGTTATTTCGCAACAAAAAACTCTATACACCGCAGCAGTTGCTCTTGCTGTACAAAGCGCAAATAAGACCGTGCTTAGAATATTGCTCACATATCTGGGGTGCCGCACCAAAGCATACCCTAAAGCTGCTGGATTCCATTCAGAAGAGGGCTGTGCGTCTCGTCGGCGATCCGGAGTTGACCCGGAATCTGGATAGTCTGGAACATCGCAGACATGTGGCCGAGATGTCTCTGTTTTACAGATACTTTCACGGCAGATGTTCCCAGGATTTGGCCCACATAATCCCGCCCCTGGCAACTCCTGTCAGGCAGTCCCGACAGACGGCAGGAGCGCACCAGTTCGTCGTACAACTAGAAACACCTAGAACATCGCTTTACCAGAACTCCTTTGTCTGGCGCACTGCATCACTGTGGAACTCACTTCCAGGACATCTGTTTCCCACTAATTACAACCTACAAATATTCAAGAACCGTGTCAATCAACATCTTCGCACACACACCGCTCGTCGAGCGCCATAGGATCTACCTTTAGTGTGTGTGCCACTGCCATAAAAAAAAAAAAAAAAAACTCAAAAGCGTTTTATTTTGCGGTAACAAGTGGTGCGAATGGTGCTGGTGACATAATAAGTAACAGATAATTGTAACAGTGCTTTATTCTACAGACAGTTATTATAATTAATCAATATGAAAATGCCTCTATCTAATAGGGCTAAAACCGAAATTGTTTTGATTGTGGGAAACAATACAAAACGCACCGAGAAGCTGCAAACTCTGTTGCAACAGATTATAGCTAATGCTATAATCTTCCTGAAAGTGAAAATTTTAGCCACGTAACCGTGTTCAACGTTATGGAAAAATTTCAGTTCTGTTCACCAAATATTTTTAAGTTTGAACCGGCTGTGGTACCTGAAAATAACATCGGGCTCATCTTCGGCAATGTTCTCAAGAACATTGACGAAGCTGAGCTAGATGTATTGCTACATGTTACAGATATGTTCAGAAAAAACAATTATTGAACATCAAATAAAAGTGCTAGGGTTCACTTTGATATATTTTTTAAATGGAACACCCTGTATATTACTACATTCTTGGACTTTCTAGAAACATCTAAACACATTTTGTGTATAATATCCTATACCTATCTTTAGCTGTTTACCAAATATTGACAGTTGAATGTCTGGCATTTTGACACTTTGACAGGCTCTAAAATCTAAACCGCACGAAATCAAAGAAAACGGTTTGCACATTCCTATCTTGGGTTTTTATAAGCTATCGGCTGAATCAGATAGTAACTTTGAATTTAACCGGAGGTTTAAAAGTTCCGGTCAATTTTATCCGCAGGTTAAATTCGAAGATACGTTTATTCGATAGTTTATGAAAATTGAAGATAGGAATGTGCAAACCGTTTTCTTTGATCTTGTGCGGTTTAGATTTTAGAGCCTGTCAAAGTGTCAAAATACCCGACGTTCAACTGTCAATATTTGGTACACAGCTAAAGATAGGTATAGGATATTATACACAAAATGTGTTTAGATTTTTCTAGAGAGCCCGAAAATATAGTAATATACAAGGTGTTCAATTTAAAAAAATATCAAAGTGACGCCTAGCACTTTTATTTGATGTTCAATTGATTTTTGCTGATCATCCGAATTCGTGGGAGAAAATTACATACGATGGTTATTTCAGCTTTTTTATAAAAGTAAAGGGAAAGTCAAAAAATCGCCCTGTCTAGTACTCGTTGGATAACTCTGTACAGAGATTTCATGATCTAGGTTACTCAACTAAATTTATCCTAACTGTTTTGAAGAAACACAAATACCAGCGTTTTAGATCAAAATTTATTCACACATTGTTTTCCTGAGACATGGATCCACGATTTGATTTTGTCACTGGGTGATAGAGTATTATGAGGATTACCCAAATTTCGGGTTTCAAATTTTGTTTTCCAACGAAGCAACGCTTACCACTAACGGAATATGTTCATCGCAAAATCCGAGGTTTAGGAATTTGACTAATCTTAACTGGGTGGTAGAATGTCGGAGTCAAGTGTATCAAAAAGTAGATGTTTGGTGTGGCGTTTTGGGGAACAAAACTTTAGGACCAAATTTTTTCCTTAATGGACAAATCTTTTTGAATTTATTGCAAGGCCACTGTGCAGATATTACTGAACAGTTGCCTCTGAATCTAACGCAAGATTAAATATTTCAGTTAGATGGTACCCCTTAATCATTCCTCGGCAGCAGTAAGAGCTTGGCATTATTTCAATTTTAGAGTAAAATGGGTTGAGCGGGCCTCGAATGACGATTGCTGTTCGCCAGTTTAGAAAAACCATAGTAAGTGCATTGAAGATAACAGTCGTCCTGCTGAAGCCTTAAACCTGTTTTTCAAATATTTTAGTTAAAATAGATATTTTTCATAATATTTGCCTTTATTTTTCTGACGTCCTGGGTAACATATCTTTCTTCTCAACGCCTGTCTCACCTTTATAACAAGCAGAACTTTTTATCAACCATAACTTTTTATCGTAAAATCAAAAATAAAAAATTTCCCGCATGGTATGCTGAATTTTACTTTTCGGCATAATTTTTCATTACTGTAATATTTCCGTAACAAGTTTTGATTACTTAGCATAGTATTTCTGTCAATTATATGTTTGAAAATAGTTTTGTGCCTAAAAAAATTCATAGTCCTTCGCAAAGATGCAACCGGGGGGACATTGAAAATGATGAATAAAAACGCAAAAATATCATTTGTGTTTTAATTCAAATAGTTTTTAAAAGCAAAGATTAAAAAAGAAAAAATACAAACACGAGTCTTTATAAAATATATATAATTAAAGAAATGCATTTATAACATTATTATTATACATTATCATAATTAAAAAATAAACAAATAAAAAAGGTGCAGATATGAAATCCTAAAAAATTACCCTCCCCTTTTAGATAGAAAAATCTTAATATATAATTAGTCCTAATATTACTAAAATACTTTTAACCTGTTCCGATTCGTATTAGCCCGTTCCGGTGCTTTTAGATATTTTTAGTTACCTTTGGCTAGACATTTTTCGGTTAGTTTCAGTTAGTTCCAATTTATTTTAGTCAATTGAACCGGTTCCAATACGTTATAACCAATTTAAAAGTTTTGGCAAATTTTAGTTAGAGTTAGCTACTTATTTTAATAAATTTAAACATTTCGGATACGTTTTAGAACATTTTGGCGTTTACGGTTACTTTTGGTTAGGCATTCAATCTGTGTTCGGTTAGTTTTAGTCAGTTTTAATTAATTTCAGTCATTTAATACGTTCCGATATATTTTAGCCCTTTGTGGTGCTTTTGGTTAGTTTTGGTTAGTCGTTCAATCACGTGTCAGTTAATTTCAGTTAGTTTTAATTTATTTTAATCGTTTTAACCAGTTCCGATACGTTATAAACAATTTTAGCGTTTTTGGTTAATTTTGGTTAGTCATCAAAATTCAGTTAATTTGGGTTAGTTTTAACTTACTTCAATATTTTTTAATCCATTTCGATACGTTATAGCTCGTTATGATGCTTTTGGTTACTATTGGTTAGTTTTGGTTAGTCGCTAAATCTTTCGGTAAAGTTCAGTTGGGTCCAATTTATTTTAGCCATTTGAACCAGTTCCGATACGTTATACCTAAGCATTTTTAATGTTTTTAGTTAGTTTTGTTTTTGGTAACCATAATTCGGTTATTTTGGATTAGTTTTAACTTCCTTCAATATTTGTAATCAATTTCGATAGGTTTTAGCCCGTTTTGGTGCTGTTGGTTAGTTAGTCGTTAATCAATTTTCGGTAAAGTTCATTTCGTTTTAATATATATTAATCATTTGAACCGGTTCCGGTACGTTATAAGCAGTTTTAATGTTTTTGGTTAGTTTTGGTTAGTCGCCAAAGTATGTGGATATTTTGGGTTAGTTTTAACTTACCTCAACATTTTGTAATCTTTTATGATACGTTTTAGCCCGTTTTGGTGCGTTTGTTACTTTTGGTTAGTCATTCAATCACCTTTCGGTTACTTTCAGTTAGTTTCAAATTATTCTAGTCACTTGAACCGGTTCGGATACGTAATAATCAAATTTAATGTTTGTGGTTTGTTTTCATTAGTCACCAAAATTCGGTTTGTTTTGGTTAGTTTTAACTTACTTTAATATTTGTAACCTTCTCCAATAGGGTTTGGCCCGTTTTGGCGCTTATGGTTAGTTTTGGTTTGTGGTTCAATTAACTTTCGATGAGTTTCAGTTAGTTCCAATTTATTTTATTTATTTGAACCGGTTCCGATACGTTATAAACAAATTTAATGATTTTGGTTAGTTTAGGTTAGTCGCCAAAATACGGCTTATATTGATTAATTTTAACTTCCTATAATGTTTATATCCTGTTCCGATATGTCTTAGCCCGTTTTGGTGCTTTTGGTTAGTTTTGGTTAGTCGTTCAATAAACTTTCGGTTAGTTTCAGTTAGTTACAATTTATTTTGATCGTCGGAACCGATTCCGATTCGCTGTAACGAAATTTAAATTTTAATAAACAAACTAACACGATGTTTCACGCGTATCACGTCACGAATGTAGCATGCAGTTTTTCATGATTTGAGACCCTATACTAGGAATATTCTAAAATACACTTTAAAGCTGCTAATGCAGTACGTAATATTGAATAGTTTCTGAATAATCAAAAAAAAAACGTTATGAAAAGAGTTTAATGCTTTTGAGCAGTGTTGCAAGAAGAAAAATACCCCTTCCTTATAAGATGAAGTAAACTGCTGGCCATTTGCTTTCGAGCAACAAAAATTTCGCCTAAATTTAAAACTAAATATGTTCTTAACCAGACACGATATCGATTTCTGGTTTTTAATGGTTAATAGATTTGTCCCTTAAAAGAAAACTTCTAATATTGGATTTTTTGAAACTCTAAAAATTTTTTATATACAGGGTGTCAAAGAAGGCGACGATTTTTGCTCCAATTTCAATAGCATGTAACTTTCATAATAATTTTTTAAAATTTTGTCACTGTACATCAATTGGATCACTGGTCCATAGCAAAGAAAGTAGTCTGTCAAATTTTTGATATCTGCTATATTTTAAGAGATACAAATTTTTTTGTGACTCCTTGTTTTTTTTTACTTTTTGGTAGTTAGACCACACTGTGCGTTGTATCGTGCAAATTTTGTAAGTGATTATTATACCTTAAGAGAAGCTTGTTTATGTTCATTAAAAAAATTGGACCTAAATGTTGTGATGTGCAATGGCGTACTTATAATCACTATATGTCTATGGTTTATGAGTATCTCACAATTTTTCACGATTGTTTTGTATTGGAAAGTACTCGCTCGCAAAATCAAACACATCAAACTAGTGATATTTAATTTTAAGAGTTTTCAAAAGAAGTTTCATTTTAGGAATAATGCTGTATTAGAAATAAATAAATAAAATTTTTCCAAAATCTTAATTAAAAAATTATAATTTTTAAAAATTTTTTTTAGGCACACTGTAAAATATACATGTAGATACAGTGCAATATTAAAAAATTAAAAATAGGAATAAAACTGACTTAACCTAGAGGCGAGTACTTTCCAATACCAAACAATCGGGAAAAATTGTGAGATACTAATAAACCATAGTACAAGTGATTATAAGTACGCCGCTGTACATCACAACATTTAGGTACAATTTTTTTACTGAACATAAAAAAGCTTTTCGTAAGGTATAATGATAATCACTTATAAAATTTGCACGATATAACGCACAGCGCGATCTAGCTACCAAAAAGTTGAAAAAATCAAGGTTTTACAAAAAAATCAATATCTCTCAAAATATAGCAGATAACAAAAATTTGACAAACTACTTTCTTAGCTATGGATCAGTGATTCAATTGACGTACAGTGACAAAATTAACAAAAAATATTGTGAAAGTTACATGAGATTGAAATTGGAGCAAAAATCACCGTCTTCTTTCACACCCTGTATATAATATTTTTTGAAAGTTTAAAAAAATCCAATATCGGAAAGCTTTTCCTAAGGGATAAGTCTATCAATCATTAAAAACCATAGGTCGATATCATGTCTTGTTAAGAAAATATTTAGTTTTACATTTAGGCAATATTTTCCTTGCTCGAAAGCAAACGGCCAGCAGTTTATTTATGCTCATTACTGGCTCAAGGTATTAGGAGAAACGTGACGGATTGCTCAAACCCCCCTTCGCATCGTTCGGTGGCCTGTAATTAATATATTGCTTTCACACTTTTTAGGTAAATAACTCTTTCCATACTGCACTGGTTTTGTGGTTCTTTTTTCCATAAGGCAAAAATGGTTTGATAAAAGTACTTCTTCCCAACCAATTAAACTTCACATATTCCGCCAAAATGTTGTCTTCCTTTCGGTTGTTTATAACGTAAATTAACCAATAATGGCATGATCTAGCAGCCCAAAATATTGACCGCATTTAGATTCCCACAGCTTACCTAAAATGCTCTAAATTAGATAAGCCTTAGTGAGGGTTGATAGACCATTTTATCATCTACCAGACTGAATTTTAACGTTTGGTAAAATTCATATTGTATTATGCTATGAAGTTAACCAAATTTAAACTGTTAACATTTTACAGAAAAATTGGAATACTAAGAAAATATGTTCAAAGGCTACCTTAATTATTAATATTTATAATTACAGCTTCCCGTAAATATTTGATTTTTGCAAAAAAAATGTACAATGTTTTTTTTTCCTAAGTAGAATTTACAGTAACTGTTATTGATAAGAAGACGAAATAGCCTAATACTTTGCATGTTATTTGACAAATCACAACATTTTTGCACTTTGTCTTCTTGTCACCTATATCTATGGAAATAATGTGTAACTAATACTACTAAATACGATATATAATCAATATCTATTCAGCTATAACTCTAAACTTGTCATTAGCCCTAAAATAATAGACCTCATCAAAACTCCCAAAACACTGACTTTTTATTTAAATTTTACACAACCTCTTACCATACTTCATGTTCAAACCTAAGCACCTAAACAGCTGTACTTAGTTACGTCTATAACGTTTATAAGAATCACTAGATGATTTTGTCTGTTAATATGCATGTTCCGATAATGATAGAGTACCGGAGGATGTATGTAAAAATATAATGATCGATATCAAAGTTGTATACGAAACTAACCCAAACTAACCCAAACTATGTATACTAAACTAACCCAAACTAACCCAACCTAAAAGCAAAAGCAAAAACGTGGAAATACAGTGGTGCAATCTTTCTTGTTATAATGCTGGCCATGTCGATTTTACTTACATGTTCTCTAAATTAGTTACTTTCAAGCTATAAATGATTTAAATCCAAAAATTATAGCCTAACTGTTTAAAAGTTAATAAGATATAGTTATTTTTTAAGATCCTTCAAATTTATTTCATTATAAACCTCCTGATTTTATAAGTAAAAGGAAAAAAGGCACACAGTTCATTTAAGGGGTAATATCTGTTATCGTCTGCCTGATACAGCGTAATATTAAGTTATATAGCAATGGAATACGCTGTCCAATTCTACAAATTTATCTTTATTTCTTTTGATATAATAATAACTAAGTACATAAATAGACTACTTGAAGCAAGTCAGGACATGAAAAAATGCAAGCTGTATTTGGTGGGATTTTTGTCGCCAAAGTTTTTGAGAAGGTGCTGCGATAAATGGATTTTATGCCTAACTTCTTTTGTGTCCTTTAGATAGTCACTAGAAGGCACATATCTTAATTTTTTAATGATGTCTCAATCGAGCTGTGCACTGAGTCACACTGCATTTGAGTGTGACATTTTCTAGGAATTAAAGCTCAATACGAACATTGCATTATTCAGATAAGTAAAGCAAGGCATCAGAGATTATATTGCTTCCAATTTGGGTAGTACATCTATTAGAATACATAATTATTATGGAAATCTGTATGATGGATTTGGATGGAGGCATTTGATATAATACAGGTGCGCTTGAAAGTGAAGCCGATTTAAATTGAATCTCAGGTCAAATAAAAATTACGAAATCAGCCCTTGGAATTAACTTTCCAAGAGGCTTAGAATTTTCAAGTCAAGTCCAAAATATTTTAGTCTTGACTTGAACTAAGCGGCTTTAGATCACCATATAAAGAAGAATTTAATCATGCCTACTTCAAAGCAATGACAAATACCGTCGCCAGCTTATTTATATTTTTAAAATTAAGAGGTTAGTTTTTGTTTACTGTTTTATTATTTATAATATGTTGTTTGCATAGGTTTTACGACTCAAATAATATTTTAAATACGTGTTTGGGGTAATAGTTTTAGGGTCGACCTAAAGTTTGTGCTCTAGACTGAAATTAAATTTAACGCGGCTTCATTTATAATAATAAACAGAGTGATTGTAAGTCACCCTAATACCTACAACTTTTATATTGATCATTTGTCACTATCTCTTATATTTTAAGATATGACATATATCTTACATGGTCCTATCGTTTCTGATTATATAGGACATCTATCGCAAATTAAAGTTAATATTAAGATCAAAATTAGCCTATATATTAAGCTTTCATTAAAAATATATATACCGGCATATTAAATGAACATCATAAACTAAGAGAAACACTTGCAACAAAATTACTAAAAATGCATAATTTGTAACAAAATGCTTATATAATTTTAATTTTAAAATAGATATGAAATATGTGTGAAAACTTTGGCATTAAGATGATAAATGGCCGAAAGATGCCAGATAAACATTTAAATTAGCATGAAATAAACACGATTAAAAATGCAATATTTGCCGAATATCAAATTCCATTGGATTTTCCGCATAATAATTTTATTAAAGAATGTGGCCACTGAAGAAGAAACAAGGTAATTTTATTCTTTAATTGATTCTTGATTGGCACATAACTCATATTTTTGATGTTTTTCTCAGTTTTATATTTCAAATAATATGCTCATTAACATGCAAAGCTCGTCTTTCTTTTAGAATCGGATAATTTTAATTTGGTAGCTGGAATTACCCACAAATCAGACATGATGACTTGTACGAAGAACACTTGTTAATGATTGTTATTTACAACACCGTTAGATATTCACTGGGGTATCAGTAGTGTCTAGTTATTATAATTTATGGGAAGAATTTAGCCATAAAATTGAAAACTACGTAAGGTTTATTAAGTTAAATAGGACAATAGGATGATCCGAAATAAGTTTTATGTGTTAGCGGCATAAGATCATTTTAATAGTATATTATGATATAAGTGTATAAGAGGGCCTTTAAAGCACGCGCGACATATTTCAAAACACGACGCGCAGCGGAGTGTTTTGTAAGTCGCAAGGGATTTAAAGGCCTCTTATACACGTATATCATACGCTATTTTTTATTACGAATGCATCATAATCTCAAAAATGTTTTAAATATTAAACTTATGGGATATATTGACGAATATATTAATCTGTCACATTTGTCATGATCAAATGTTTCTATAGCAACCTTTAAAAAAGTAGGCGCACCATAAACATCATTTTAAGCACGCTGCAGCGTGCGATAGTCGTTGATTATGATGCATGCGTAATAAAAAATATGTTACGATACTATCCACATACACTTCGCCTGCAGTCCAGAACTGCCGATTTGCATATCTCGGTTAAAATTTGTTAATACACGTCTGAGCTTGCAGTTTACTTGAATCTGAGGATAGACTCGTATTTTTCGTATTTGCCACATGTGAGTGGGCCCAAATGGAGCACTCCACTGCGACCATTGGTCTATTGTGATTTGACAGATAATAGGCTCATGTATATCGAGAAAAAATGGAGAGTTCAAAGCCTAAGCTTATAACTTTAAACCTGTTGGAAAATTCGTATTACTTTGTTATATCAAAATGACAGAACCGGGAAATGGTAGTGCATTTATAAGCGTATTCATTGATTTGCATAGACAATAAGACGGAAAAAAATACAGCCTTCGAAAAAGTGTTAAAATAGTGCAACAATTGATACTGATAAGAAGAAAATTAATAATTTACGAAGTGCTTTCAAGAAGAACTAAAAAAGGAGAAAGCAAGAACATGAAGCATCTGATAACAATTATTATATACCTACTTTGTGGTATTTTAATTTATTGATGTTAACAGCAGACTAAGAAGAGTCTCTAGCGTTAATATGAACCGAAACTGAAATCAAGGGAAGTTTTGTTTAATTTAAAACGTATAAGGTGTCCCACGTAAGATGATCATAATATTTTACCTAAAAAACGGATTTAACTGCAAGAAAAAGGTTTATACAAAATGTCTTGATCATTGTTTACTTTCTGCACTTATTGGCCACCACAATAATAAAATACTAATATATTCTATATATCTTCATCATCTTCCCAGTGGCGTAGCTAGAAATGTCGGCGCCGAGGGCCAAACCTATCTGCTGGCGCCTAAAACAAATCCATATTTTGGGTCATAAGCCAATTAATCAAAAAATAATACATCATAATATTAAAGGTATATTTTAGAAGTGAAACTTCTTTAGCGAGGGGTAGATAAAGTCATAAGAAATGAAACGCTTATCCAAGTTGAAACGGTTATCAAAGTGAAACGCCCCTTTAATTAAGCATGTTCCAGTATAGCTAGAGGGTTGAAATTTTCAGGGCACGTAGCCGGGTTAAAATGAGGATCCTGGAACAAATTGTATCCCGTACCCCCCCCCCCCCCCCTGGGCAGGAAAAGAGAGAGAGGTTAGTTTGGAACATGCTGTGTGAAATAATATTTGCTCAACATTTGATGTGTAGGAAATAGTAATGGAAATAGGATAGAATATGCGAGTGTTTTTATTATTGTGATAGCCAATATGTGCGTAAAGTAAACAATTACCAAAGTCTTTGGTATGAAAATAGTTATTTACCTAACTAGTGCGGAAAGTGATAATTTTCCGCACGCTTTGCGTCGTTCGATAAGTAGTCGGGTGCGGAAAAGACACTTTCCGCATGTGTCAGATACAATATTTCTTCTACAAGAGTTGGAGCATAACAACACACCGAAATACCTAGGTATACGCCTGGACCGAACTCTTGAGTTTTCGAAAACATTGTCAGGAGGCCAATCATCCGAAAAATGGGGAGCACAACCTCACACACTCCGGACCTCGGCTTTTGCCTTATGTTTCTCTGCCGCGGAGTATGCTGCGCCGGCGCCGGCCGATTTGGTTCAATTCCGCTCATACTAAGCACGTTGACGTGGCACTGAACGGGACGGTACGCATGGTGTCTGGCTGTTTGAAACCGGCACACAAATAGTTGATATCAGGAAGTGTGTTGCCGAGGTGCTGAGCGTAAAAAACAAGAAATCGACCAGACACAACCCCTATATGGGCATCAAATGCAACTGCGTAGACTCAAATCTCGGAAGAGCTTTATGCGGTCGACAACACCACTGAAGATCACGCCTGAAGCACATCGATCAAACTCATGGCGAATGTCTGCTAGCCGCACGCCGCACTCGGATCGAGGCAAGTGAAGAACTGGTCCCTGGACACCTTGTGCCGTTCATGACGTGGAGGACACCGAACAGGTAAAGACGGGAGTCACAGGGTGTAACAGCAACCTAAAAAAGAGGGGCTATAAAGAGGATGACAACTGTGAATGCAGCGCAACCCAAGATCACCATCATCTGGCCGTGTGCCCAAACATGAGTGAGACTTGCACAGAGGACGACCTTATACTCGCAAATGGCAAAGACACAAATGTGGCTGATTTTTGGAAACTGAAAATTTGATTTGATATGGTGTTCCGGACACGGAAAGTAAGTAAGTCTACAAGCGTTTTACCTTGGTACTACACATTCACAAAAACACACAATCAAAATAAAAAAAAATACTTATTTACATTCAAAACCAAAAGGCTATCCTGGCGGAAATAAAAAAACAGGTATAATCTTGTTGTTACACTTGACATATTTTTTTATAATAATAGTAGTCGTATATCTATTGGTTTCTCGGGTATTAAAAAAAATATAATAAAAACAACTTTTCAGGTTTTCACCCATTTATATTTTATTTGCATTTTTTCTCTGAAATGATGGAAAGTGATGAAGAAAACTATGCAATTCCCAAAAACAAAAAAGTTAATAGGGGGGGACATTATAAATGATCACCGTGTACATTAAAATCACGTTATTTGTTCTTGTTTATGTTTCATTAAAAAATGCAAATAAAATCTAAATGAGTGAAGACTTCAATTTTTTTTTGCACGAAAATACTTTTCGCACTGTTGAGCGTGCGGAAAGTATTTGCGTGTGGAAAAGTGCAACTTTCCGCATAGTCATGCGTGCGGAAGTATGTACTTTACCCACGCTTGTAGAAAATATATGCTTTCATTTTATTATAGTTTCATGTATACAAGATGACTGGTTTGATCTGTGCAAATAGCAACTTCTATATTTTAAATGGGCATCTTATATATTTTAATATTTTTTTAAATTCATACATTTCTCTAGTTATCCTATAGTTAAATTTAACTATTCTTGAAATGTTTACAGTTTAAATTTATCATCTTAAGTAAGTTTAAGTAATTGGCTGTAAAAACCAAAGAGTTTAATGTAGAGAAATTAAACCAAACAATATAACATAAAAATACTTTCTAATTGAGTTTATTGTGAGATCCTTCTACATCTAAACACAATTGTTTATTTTCAAGCACAACTATTTTTATGTTGAAATTGTCTTGCCATGGAACTGATCCTAAACATAAAAAGTAATTCTTGTATAGCTCTCGATTTCAAAATATTTTCTTGTAATGCAAATGCCATCATCTGCTAAAAAAAAATTATTTTTTTTCTGTTCTATCATTAGCAGGCAATTTAAGTGCTTTTCACAACAGTTCGTCATAAAGCGATGTGATTTTAATTCCCGTCAGACATTTCCCGTGGCATCCAATGTCCATATAAAAAAAAAATAGTATTTCCATCTACAATAGCCATTAAATACATATTAAAATAATCTTTATAATTAAAGGAACAGGATCTACTGTTGGTGGATTTATTTATTTTTATATATTTACCTTCAATATGTTGCTATTCATTTTTCAACAGTATCGAGCAACTGAACTTAAAAATTACCTATTTCTGCAATAATGTTTTTTAGTTTAAAATTGTCTGTCAGAGTCAAATAGATGAACGCGAAAACATTGATTATAATACTAATATGGACTACGATAATACGATATGTGTTAGCTACTCAAATACAACTCCAAACACAACTTATCAGCTTATCTAACATTCTGAATACCAAGCAGAACATCAGCAGCTCAATCATCATCCCGAATTACAAGCAGAACTTTAACAGCCACTAATAATCGAACAAATCAAAAAAGGTCCAGAAAAGGACTTTTCGAAAAAGCACCCTATATTCAACTAACCAACGTGATTTGATGCAGTTGTAAATACTGTAGATTGCAGGTTATGTAGAATAAATGTAAATCAAAAACCAAATCCAAGCAAAATCGAAGCTGTAATATCAATTGCCAAGAACGGGCAAAGTACTGGGCGATTTCTCGGATACTAAAGTGTCAGGGATTACGCCAAGTAAAACAAGCTAGCACTTACTTCATGCCTTAATCTGTAAAAATATTCTGCCAAATTCCTCTGTAGGATCATGATTTTTGCGAAGCCATTTCATTTTGCTACAGATACAAGTAGTTTTGAAATTGAGAGTAACTCTCTCTCAAGGGCTTGCCGGAGAGACCAAACTATAATATTACACCATCAAGAAATATATGTTAGACATAATTTGGACAATGGCCCCACTATTCTAGTTTAAGGACTTACTCATTTGGCTGAAAGTTCAAAATTCTCTCAGATCACTCCCAATAGTTTTAAGCACACCAACTCTAAACTGCTCAGACGACGCTTGATATTAGAAGAGTTACACTTAGTAAAACGCTTAAAACAGATAATACGAAAGAGCCCGGTATCAAAATATTTACCTGAAAAATGCCCATATATAACAAAATTCATTCAACGACAACAATTTTATTATGGCTAATATTATTGTAATTACTGATGCACAAAACATGACAGTTTACAAAAAGAATATCGGAGTTCATCAACATTGCTCGAATTCTAAGAATATATATAATATATATAACGAATTATTTTGTTTCAAACTCAAAATAAAATAAAGGATTAAAGTCATGTTTTAAATACAAGTAATGGTTTTCGATCATTCGATACCCCTTCCTTACATTTAAGTTTGCCTCCAAACAAACCAAACAGCTACGCTAACTAATCACAAAATACATAAATACTTTTCCACTGATTTTCCCGGCATTATAAGTTGCAATATTCGATATTTTTCTACCCTCATAACAAGACCCATATTATACAACAGTTTTCTTCTCTTGATTGTCAGAACCACCTCTCTTTGCTTACTCATTCATCACTTGCAAGTTGGTCACTCTCTCCACGAATGAGATACTCAGTTTTTGTTATTAAGATATATTTTGTTTTGCTTATGTTTACTGACAGTCCATATTCTTCACTGGTTGTGGGAATTTTATTGATTAGGGCCTGTCAGCAATACCTCATCCTCATACAGTAAGGCCAGACGGCTTACGCGTGACGTCATCAAAAGTGGTCTTAACATATTTACAGGCGTATATTGTAATGTGCAATTTCTTTTAAAATTTCACAGTTAAGTACACATTTTAGATGCAAAAAACTCAAAAAACTATAACAAAAACTAGTTTTTTTTGCAAATTTACCTTTTTTATATGTAGTTTGAAACGCAATTGGCCTAATACAAGACCTCCTAAAAGCTGGTATTACTTTAAACACTACTATTATGACTGATAATGTGTATTACTCATTTTTTTTAAATCAAAAATTAAATTGCAGTTCAAGTACTTACGTTTTTCTGCATACATAAATATTTAAGGGTTTCCGGTTTAAACAAGGCTGCGAGTCATGAACTCAGCCCTTAGATGCGCCTCATTCGATTTTTATTAAAGGAAAACGAAATTTCAAAGCAAAAACCTTTGAATATCCAGTTTATCAAAATAGAATCTATTTTGATAAGCTGAAACTAGCCTACTATAGGTATAAAGGTATCATAATAGGTAATAGTATTGTCAAATTTGGTAGTGTTTCTCCTCGGTTTTCTCCATTCGCAGAACCTTAGATAGGTGGTAAAATGTCACTATAGGTATAAAGGTGTTACAGGCGTATATTGGTAATAGTAATGTCAAATTTGGTAGTGTTTCTCCTCGGTTTCCTCCATCCAAAAAACCTTGCAATACTCGAATATTTATGATAAAACATGAAAGCTTCATACAGGTTTCAGATTTTACTTTTTTGGGTATGTTACTCGTTATATAATTGGGGTCTAATATTTATTTATTAAAAATATCCAGTTTCCTTTTTTTATTTTTACCCAAAAGATTATGATTATGTTTAGAACAATAATTATTAAGAAATGTATTTGAAATGCTGCTAAGAAATATTTTTGAAACATTAATTTTTAGGTGATATTTGCAATTTTCAAAAGGAGTCAAAAGGCTGTTTTGATTTAGATAGTTTAAGAACAGCTCACAAAGAAAAGACTTTTTATTGTAAATATCTAAAAATGTGTCTTCGAACTCATTAACCAGTTTTTCAAATATAGTATAGGCTGTTGAAATTACATCCACTACTTGTTCACGAGGATATAAAAGAGCCCCACGACTTAAGGAATTAATTAAATTGTAAGAATCTTCTACCACACAAGGTTCATTTAAAGTTAAATTTTCTATGCAAAATTCACAATTTAATTTTTTTAAAACAATATGACAGCAATATCCACTTAAATAAGTGATTACGGGCATTTCAGATGTTATAGCTTCTGTATCAGACTGTGTAATTGTAATTTTGGGCAATAAATTGATAACATAGTCAGAATTTCGTTCATCTAATGACGGTGGTTCATCTTCAGGAAGTTCAAAAAATGTATTTACATTAATATCTCCATAATGCTTAGACTTTAATGATAATAAAGATTGAATTCTTAGCATTTTTTCTGACTCATATAGCTGGCGAACAGAGATATGATAATGGCCACCAGCTAATTGTCTATATTTTCCAAACCGCCCTTCCAATGGGTCCGTTTCAAATTTGCCCATTAAGACATACGTCATATTAAGTTCAGTTAAACAGTATTCAGTCACTTCCAGTAGCCCATGAATGATATGGCTTAATGCAGTGTGGGTTTGTCGAGTCAGTCTATTTGGAAAATTAGATGAATGCCAAGAACCTAGCCAATTTTGCATTTTTAGCAGAAAATTAAATTTTGGATCATCGTTGGAGGCCGATAGTTTTTCTCTGGTGAAGGGTTCTTGAAATTTATCTAGTAAATGTTTTCCGTTAAGAGAGGTTTTAACATTAACTATTCTCCACTAGGTCCATATAATATTAATAAACTCTGCCGTGTCTTGTGAATGTGACAAATTATTAACAAAACCTTTCAGACCCTTTATAATAAAAGGATTAAATATTTTGAGAGCTAATTTAGCATTCTGCCTTTCTAAAGATGATGGAAAAAGAGCCTTTAAACTAAGGGAATACCCAAGTTTTAATATTTTGTCTCGTTCTAGTTCATGAAGTTTTTTGACCACTGAAAACGAAGCACATTTTTTATGGCCTGTCTCAAAATCGGGATAGAAAAATGCCTGCTCAGGTTTAGAATTTAGCCAGTTGTTAAAAAAACATTTTAGTAGATGAACAGTGTCAAAAAGGTAAAATAATGGTCTTTCTCGGGCAATAGGATGGGGAAACCAGAAAACAATACTGAGTTCATTCCGTGGTGAAAAATTACTGATTGCCTTGCTATTTATTGCATTATTGTCACCAACTGTACAAAATACTATGTAGCCAATTTCTTCCAAATTTTCTATTATGGTCTTGATAAAAGTATATAAGATTTCTGAGTCAAGTTTAGCTACAGGACATATATGAATTACTTCTTTAAGGCTTGAGCAAGGACTTGTGATCATAAATGCAACTGCAGATGATGCTAAAGTATTGCTGTTATTTACTAATGTTCCTACAGTCCTGCCTTATAATCCAAATAGGTGTCAGTATGAATTTCATCAAAAAGTAGTATGACATTTTTGTCTTTATCACTGAAATATTGAAAAATGTTACGAAGCATAGGTTAAAAAATTGCCTTTCATCAATATGGGGATCGGTCAAATATCTATTACAAATAGGATTAGGTAAAATAATAGAAGCATGATTACGCAAATATTTATAGGAATGAGGACTTACAGTAAACAAAATTAAACATAAAACAATAGTGCTCGGTGAATACCGATATCTCTCTTTTGAGGTATTCAACAAAGTTAGCTCTTCTGAAATAAATTTTAGATTTTGTGTAAATTCATTGGAGCCTTTTAGGTTTAAAAGAATATCCGTTACAAATTTTTTTTTTTGTTTTCTCATCTTGGTCAGAATCAGGTTGATGTGAATTCATCTCGCTCTCGTTATTGGAAGTTTCACTAGTAATGGGGAGGTCATTGTTAAGAGGAATTGATATCATATTATCAATTACATCGATTAAACATTCTAATTCATCCAAACTGCCGGTTATAAATGGGGATTTTAAATTTATTATTGAAACAGAAATAGACTGGCCATATAAAAATGTTTCTAATTTTAAATTATTATTTATTACAATCGCCCAGGTTACTATAGGACCAGGAGTATACTCAAGCTTAAATAAAGTTATTTTATCTAAAGCTCTTACTGGAAACCACCCATCCTTAACAATAAAATTTGAAAATAGTTTTAAAAACTCCTCAAAATTTTTAAGGCATGTAGCCTCTCTATGGATATTAAACTCCTCTTTACTTTGTTCTATTGCTTGCAACAATTGTAATTCCTCAAGTTCCTTATTTTTTTCGTCTTCGCTTTTACGAAGAAACACATTTTTTGAAAAGTAATTGGGGCAGTTTGGAAAAATAGATGGTATGGCATTTTCCTTCAATCGAGGGAATTTTAAATGTACTGTAATGATTTTACCTGACTTTGGATCCTGTTGTGAATTAATCCAAATTATATTACCCGCAGAAAAATGTAACTCAAACACTTTGGTGTTTTTATTGAGCACTAAATTGTCCCGCGGAATAGCTTGTAGCCATTTCCTTTGCAACACATCACTTTTTGGAAAGCTAAAAACATGAACTTTAGGTGCGTTGGAGTAGTTTCCACGACAGCCTGGGGCACAACATCTAGACGGCATTGTTCACATAAATTTAAACACAATAAAGTACCGGTATTACAAAGAAATTAACAAAAAAATTAATAGAAATCACAGAGAAATTACGAAAGTAAGAAACCGGTCGATTTTAAAGGACGCCAACTGACAGTAGGCAGCGTTGCCAGATTTTTAAGGACCGTCTCGTCATCCTGGAACAAATTAAATCATTTGTGTAGGTTCTTGCGCATAAATATTATTACGAATTTGTAGAATTGCCTCGTTCTGACCATCATGATCTGATTCGTCTGGGTTGATAGAGTTAATTTCATACATTATTTGGGATGTAAACTATTTAATGTATATTTAGTTGGACTTTAATTTTTACAGCATTTGTTGAATGACATTTGAAATATTTATACAAAATAATTAGGTTATTGGTTAGAAACGTTTATTTTCTTAAAGCTTTTGATTCCGTTATTGCTTCACTTTCCGGTTTTTATATATTTACTTTCAGATTTTAAATATTTATCTATATTTAATATAACTATACTATAATATACCAAAGCAAACTTTTACATTAAGTATCTAATATATTGTTAATTATAATCTTGGAATCCAAGACGAATATTTTCAGTTTCTTTTAAAAATAATTTGTTGCAAACTAGAGTGTGAAGTAGCTCAAATTGTGATTAAGCGGCTAATCTGGCAGCACCGGATACATGACGTCGAGATGAGAATTGACATTTTAGTTGCCCAGCGTGACAATCCACGTTAAATACGGAAGTAGGCGGGATAAAATAATTAATACTTTTGCTGGCCTCCTCTTGGCTTCTCTTAATGCTTTTCTTATGGCAAAAAAGTATGGACCACTTTTGAGGACGTCACTGCTAATTTTGATAATAGCTAGTTGGCCTAGTTGTAGGAGGTATTGCTGTAAGTCCTCGACTGCTCCTGCTAAAAGAGCCATATCGTCAGCATACCTAAGATTATTCCTACGTCCAGCTCATCGGGTGCTTTATTTACTATGTCTTCCGAATACAGATTAATGAAATTATATAACCCGGGCACAAGGCACAGTTGGAATGAAAATAATAGAAACTTTTTAAAAAACACTTGGAAAAAGCTTAAGTTCAAATCCCTGGTCGAAGTAATCCGTGCTTTAAGTGGAAATCTGGATAAGGGACTAGGTAATTTACCAAATTTAAAAGAATGTTTTGTTACATCTGTCGACGTTGAACCTAGATTTTCGATAAGCAAGTACTATATTCACATAGGAGACATTCATTTTAATTTTGAAAAACATTTATTTTGTAATTTTAATAATGCTTAAGTCCAATATATATACTGTATATGTGCACACGTTTATTCCATTACGTACTTTATTAATAATATTAATATAATAATAATTTCTATTCTTTTTATAATTATTGTTGTTTTATGATGTAATAAATAGAGTAATTAATACAATTTGTTTGTGATAATACTGATAATTAAATATACTTTTTACATGAATTAACTAAATGCAAGTTATCCAAATTTTGTTGCGTATTTTTTTATATTTTTAGGTTTTTATGTATATCATTGCCAAGAACGACTCATATTTATCGGACTAAATGCCATATTTTCCAGTGCATATTTGTCTGAGTGTAGTAATAACTTAAAATCCAGTAAATTATAAATTCTTAATATTAAATTGATCAGCAAAATATTCAATATTTTCGTGTCAAAAACTATAATCGAACAGCAACCTTAGAACAGCAAATGTATTAAATAGTTCAGCAAACTTTGAATATTTTTAAGGCAAAATTAAAGCAAGCGGTCATTTTTTAATATGATTATGAGTAAGTAATTAAAGCTAACCGAAACTAACCCGAAATTTTCATATTTAACATTTTTCTCACCATCAAAAATAGAAAAATAATTCTTATTCACTTTTATTTGAATATCCTCGTATATTGGTCATGCGAACATAGGTTTTCAATTTACCTAATAGAAACTAGCTCAAACTTACCCAAAGCTTTCATATTTATCATCATCTCGTCTATAAAAATAAAAAAAAGTTTCATGGCTTATTCACCTTTAATTCGATATCCGCGTATATTACTCGTGTTAATGGCTCGTGCTAACTTCCACTTTTGAAAACTAGTTCTTTCAACACTCGCTATATGAATAATAAAAAAAATTAAATAAGAATAAGAAAAAAATAAAAACATATTCATATTAATAAAGCCAATATCATCTCGAAATCGACAACAAAAATTAAAGTTCGTATTTAAAGAACGAAAGTTGGTGATGACCCTTCGAAGACGAAACGTCGGATTCGAAACTGGATACCATCATTGAATAGAGCGGAAAAAGTGGCAATGTTAAAGTGTAATTTAATGTGAAATTCGTTATGAAATAAGTTCAGGAAAGAAAACGATTTTTCAATATTTCGTTTTTTTCCGGATATCTCCGGAAATGACAGACCGTTTACTTTGCTATTATTGGAATTGGAGCAAAAATCATCGTGTTCTTTCTCTCCCTTTACAAACACAATTTTGATAGTCTAAGAAAATCTAACATTGGAAACTATTTCCTAAGAAATAAATCTATTAAACTTTAAAAACCGGAGGTTAATATCATGTCTGGTTCAAAAAATATTTAATTTAAAATTTAGGCGAAATTTTCCTTGCTTGAAAGCCAATTTAGATCATCGAATGATAACAATAGTCTGAAATAAATATTTTTGTTGTTACCGGGTGTGATCCAATGCACGTCCTGTAGATATCATTCACTAAGTTAGTAACCATGTTTCTTAATTTTTGAACATTTTCAGTGAATTAGTACTCAATGCAATAAGAAACGCCAACTTCAATGTTCGAAAGCTGCTAGTGGACGAAAGTATGGATGATGGTCCGGATTTCACGTACGCCGGCGCCGACGCTTCTTCAGGGTTAACAGGCGATAAAAGAGGATCGAACACGAATAGTCACTTGCCCGCACATTGGGAGATGGGCACGATTACAAGTCCACTGCAACCTTCCAAGGGCAGAAGTATTCAAGGTAAATATGATCAAAAGAACTCAATTATGTGCTTGCACTAACATTTCAATCAACTTCATGTCTATCATTAAATGCACCTTCATCACGAGTTATTACATAACGGTATCATTCTAAAGATATTTTAACCAGTCTCTAAAAGCGTGGAAATCTCACTGTTGGATAATATTCGGGTTAGTTTACCTCGCGCGGTTCATAAACTTATTCTAGCAAAACTTCAGCTAATTCATTCACCCACACCATCATATTATTATCTTCTCAAGCATGCCATTAAAGCCTATTAGCTAAAGTAAGTATTCTGATCATTTCATTATTTCCTATACGTATATGATTTTTTTTTATTATTATAAATTAGGTGTATAAATACTAATTAAATTATGTTTTGATAGGTTCTATAGGAAGAGTATCACCGAATTCCGCTTACAACAGAGAGGTTCCTGGAATAATTTAAATGGATTCAAAATTGTCTGTCGTACTACAATTAGGATTTTAGATAGTAATATATTTTGTTAATTAAAAGCTTTGTGTATTTTTATTAGTTGCGATTTGATGACAGAAAAAGATGTTTTGTGCAGGGTGTCCCATTTTCGATGATATTACGGGGTATCTCACTTACGAGTAAAGATAGAAGGATGCGGTTTTCGCAATACTGTGCTACTTTTTTGTGAAAAGAACGATGGTATAAACAATTTTTTCATATCCCGCTTTGTTTCTGAGATACAGGGCGAAATTTAAAATAATGCATTTTAAGACCCCTCTCGTATCTCCGTTATCCATATCGCAAAGTTAAAAACTCGCTCTTACACACTTTTTTACGTGGAATCCAGTGGCTTAGTCCGATTTTTGCTGTGAGCTGTCAAGTTTTAGCTATTATTCAAACTTGTATTTTTTAATGGAACACCCTGTATATATTTCGTTTGTTTGATTGGAAATTTTATAAGCTTTACAAAAATATATAATACATGACATGTATTTTAAATAATAAGCCTAAAATTAATAATTTCATAAAATGTATCTCTATACGACACTCTTGATGAGTATAGTATAAGCAGAGTACAAATAATATCGAGTAGATTCACTCAGCAATAATCGTTTCATGTTTTTGGATCAAACGCAAAAGCCGCAGCATGGTAAAAAATTAGTTTTTACTCTACCTGCAGCAGCGAGCAGTCTGTGAGGGGAGATTCAAAAAGTATTAGCTGATGCAAAATTATTTCCTCGGTTATTATTTGATACACGATATTTCAAAGGGCGATTAAGGTAATTTTTAATACGTGATTCAAATGAATAAAGGCTATATAATAAAGTTATACAAAATAGTAACGTATACTAAATTCAAAAACATTATAAATAAAGGTAATACCTATTAAAATAATTTATTTGACAGTTTGTAACTTGATTCATCTACTAAAACATGTACAAAGCAGAAGGTTCAAAGTACCTGACAAATATTGTGGGAATTTAAATATAAAAAGGACATATGAACCAATTAGTGCATAAAGTTTAGCAAGATTAAAAATAATGTTATTTTTATGAATTCTGACATATTTTATTACAACATAAAGGAAATGTATCAAAAATTTAGTTTTTTTTTACAAAAAACAAAAAATACAGGTCATCCGATATATCGGATTGTATGCAAACTGACTAGATAAAGAAATTAAAATGTATGATAATTTTTGAAACAATGTTTTGGATGCAGTCCAACTTGGCATTTGGAGCAAATAAATTTGTTCTTACTCCCGCAATTTCTACACAATCTTTCAGTATTTACATAGTCTGGCCAGTGATCGCGACCATCGTAACGAACATCGTTCACTGAAATCTGTAGTAATTTTCCTTTCATCGGCTGAGTGCCGTGTGTTTTGATGAGACAGTTTGCTAGGTTTCTTCGAAAATGTATCAAATAATCACAATCTTTTTTTCTATAGGACATATCCTTTTCACCTACAGCCATGCATTGGTTACTGAAACATCCAGCAAGTAACAAAATATGGACTAACATATTCTGGTTCTATATTTGGCTACCAACTGGTCCATTTTGTCAACGCCGCCCTTGCCACTATTATATTTTTGGAATAGTAAAGGTTGAACTACAGCAATTTTTATTGTTGTGAATAGTGCCAGTCGCGCAGTAACCAGGTTGGGTCAAATGCCATGCCGAAATAGGCTCACGTACGAAAAGTACTTGTAGAAAAATAATTTAAATCCTTTAGTATGAAGTATTCTGGAAGTCGTTATCAGAGATAATACAGTATCACCTCCTTACCCAAAAAAATTTTCCTTGTCGCTTCATATAAGTATATAATTGTTATATCGTGGTGAAATAGTCAAATACGTCACTTCCGGAAAAGTCGAGTTAATTTGGGGAATTTCATGAAATCATGAAATAACTAGGTTTTTTAAGAAGTGTGACGTATTTCACTATGAGACTATGACACATAAATAAAAAGTGTCAATTTATCTTTGATAGCTCGCATACGGAAAAAGTTGGCAATAAAGCATACAATCCGATATATCGGATTTCAATTTTAGGCTCACATATTTACATAATATTGTAAATTTATGAGCAGATTACTACTCGATCATGTCAGGTGGTTTACTACACATACAAATTTCACTAATTTTGAGGTCGACGTTGGCAAAAAATTAAAATAAAATCGAAAATAGTTGCCCTTGTCGTCTCGTATCTCGTTGAATAGAGCCATGGATCCATGTTGCTTTTAGTGCAGTTTTAACTTCTTTTAGGCATTTATCGCACCGTAACAATTAAATAAATAAGAAGTTTACACCTGAAACATGTCACTAGCGCCTGTTACACATGCCAGTTTAGGCTTATACAAAAGTAGGGTTACATAAATACGGCATCCGATTTATCGGATCATATGCACTAATGTGTTAAGCTAGTAAAGTAAATTTATAGCTTCTTAAAGGTCTTAACACTTCATTACTCGCGCTGCGAGTATTTCTCTCACATTTTCTGCGAAATCGTCAGTTTTCGGAGATGGCTTTGCGAACGGAGCTGTCCTCCACTACTCTAGCTGACTTATTTGGCGTCCTCTTTAACATGGTCAATTAACCGGGTGCATTCCTCAAGTGATTGGCTGCATTTGTGAGAATTTCTCTCATCGCGCTACGTTTGCCGTAGTACTTTTAACATTGAAAATGTTTCTGTTTTGCTGTTATGGGGCATCAAATTACGAAAAAGTGCATGCTACATTTGCCACACATGATGTCATATGCGTGATGAACTACTAACCCAAACTATCTCAAACTAACCAAAAGTAATCAGAAGCATCAAAAAGACTAACTCAAATTATCAGGAGATGATTAAAACAGTTTTAATCATCTCCTGATGATGCTAACATGGTTAGCGAAACGCGCGTCGAGTGCAAAAATTCTGTTTCGGTATTGTTAATAAAGCTCAGTTTTAGAGCAGAGAATATAAATTTTGTCACTGACAAGCCATTAAGAAATGGCCATTCCATTGTTCTAATAATCTCTGCCTACTAATACTTATAACGTTGTTTAAAAGACAATACTTATACAATACTCTTCAAGAGTATCGTCTAGACACATTTGGTGAAATTATGAATTTTAGGCTTATAATTTAAAATACATGTCAAGTATTATATATTTCTTTAAATCTTATGATATTCCTAGTCAAACGAAAGAAAAAATACAGGGTGTCCCATTAAAAAAATAAAAGAGTGTCGTATAGAGACACATTTTGTGAAATTATGAATTTTTAGGCTTATTATTTAAAACACATATAATGTATTATATATTTTTATAAAGCTTATAAAATTTCCAATCACACTAAAGAAAAATATACAGGGTGTTCCATTAAAAAAATACAAGTTTGATTTATAGCAAAAAATTGACAGCGCACAGCAAAAATCTGATCACGCCACTGTATTCTACGTAAAAAACTGTATAAGAGCCATTTTTTAGCTTTGCGATATGTGAAAGGATAACGGAAAATGCAATATTTTCAATTTAGCCCTGTATCTCAGAAACGAAGCGGGCTATGAAAATTTTGTTTATACCATCACTCTTTTGACAAAAAAGTAGCATAATATTGCGAAAACCGCAACTCTCTATCTTTACTCGTAACTGAGATACCCCCTAATATCATCGAAAATGGAACACCCTGTATATTGTCACTTCTTTATCGGAGATCGGTCTACACCGAGATATGATAGAAGTTTGGTTTTGGCCAATTTTTTTCTACAACCCGGTTAGTTAAACAAAAAAATTGTTCTTCCCTAAAATGGATTTTTTTTACTATTCCACAAATCCCCTCGCTCTAATTATAAATTTTATAAAATTAAAACTCCCCAAAATTACAAATTAAAAATTTTGGTTGGGAGTATTATTTAATATTTACCTAACGACTATTATGTAATTTTTAATTAAACCCATTTTAAATTTTACATTTTTTTAAAGAAGGAATATTCCAAATTAGTGTACAGAGCGTGTAACATAAGATGGTTCTATACCCTATTTTAGAAAGTACAAAAGATAGGATGAAAGTTTAAGTATAGAGGTTGTTTATTAGAACATAATCTGTTTTATTTGTGGCATATTTTATAACGTATTTAGTGTAGCCAAGGTTGGTAGCAACTTTGTTATATCAAATAGAAATGCATACAAATTTTAGAATTTTTAGATTCTGCGTGAAATGCTAATTGATGTATCATACTCTACGAGTAAAATCATTAGATTAAGAGATGTAAACAAATAAAAGTAAAATTTTTAGGCATTTTGAAGGCGTACTGCGAGAAAACTGTTTGAAATGGAAGAAAACGATTTGCATATTCCTTTTATAATTGAAAGGTTTATCACATGGTACCAGAGGTATCATTTTGATGTTATCCTTGGTAATTCCTAGTATGGTACCATGCGACAGCTCTTTCAAAGTTAAAATATTTGTTTTCCTCCATCTCCAACCATTTTCTCTCAATGCTTCTCCAAAATGTCAAAAAACTTCTTTTTCATTCATTTATATCTCCAAAACTAATAACTTTAGGGTTATGGTAAAACTATACTCGACGCGCCGAACAGATTCACCAATCGCGGAAATAATTCGTCTTATTTCATGATTAAATCGACCCAATGTTTTGTTTTTCATTTCGATTTTTCTTATCCATAATACAAAAAATAAAAACAGAGTGTGTTAATAAAAGTTCCTACGTTTGGAATCAATGGAATCATAAAATAAGAAGAATTATTGTATCCGTGTTTTCCGTGTTTGGTGAATCTGTTCGGCGCGTCGAGTATAGGCTTAGAATTTTCCGTAGAAGCCAAAAAATGTGAAAATTTCTAAGGTGTATAAGAAAGTTGCTATCAGATCTGGCTAAACTACTCTATACAGGGTGTTACAGAATGATGTGAGGAAAATTTAAGGACATATTCTATATCTAAAAATATGAAAAAAGATCATATAAATAGGGGTCCGGAAATGCTTCGTTTCCATGATACGGGGTGTTTACATTTTTCCGTCTTCAGTAGTTTATTTTACATTTATCGAAAACCCGTTGAGATATTGATATGAATTTTGGTACACGCAAATGTATCATTTAAGGTCAGTGGCGTTCATGCTGGCAAGTCTCTATGTTTAGCGAAAAAACTATGCGCCACTGGTTTTTACAAAAATTAATATGGCTTTCTTAAAGCCACATTAATTTTACTGAAAAAAGGCCTCTTGGACTTTTTCCTTCTGTTACACCGTTTTCAGAATAAGAATTATTTTATTAACCAGTACAATAATAAGCCCGATGGCTGCTTAATAATAAAATAATTTATTTTGATGTTAGTGCTTTAGAAAACAATGTTGTACATGTAAATGTTGCCTTTAATGATACATTTGCGTGTATCAAAACTCATATCAATATCTCAATGGGTTTTCGATAAATGTAAAATAGACTATAAAGCCGTAAAAATTTGGACACCCCGTATCATGAAAACGGAGGATTTCCGGACCCATGTTTATATGAACTTGTTTTCATATTTTTAAATGTAGAATCTGTACTTAAACTTTCCTCACAACATTCTATAACACCCTGTATACTCCAAATATGATAAAATTATAATATAACATTGGCCCAGCGTAAGCTGCCCACCTTGTACTTTTGATAATTTTCTAGGTTAGTGCGAACTTTTCTTAAATACCGGTAACTTCGTTACATTTTTCCTAGACTACAAACTTTTTAGTTTAAATGTAATGTACAGAGTTTACGTTTATATTTTGATATTCACTTACAATTTTCTTTTAAGTTATATGGAAAATAGTTAAAACACAAGTTGTAGGGATTGTTCTGAACCGCCAGGATTTCCTGTCAAATTAAACAAACACACATCTTAAAATAGAAAAATATGCTAAGTTAGGTTTTTCAAACAGAACACCTTATTTTTTTTAATCAAGAAGTTTTGGAAATATTTCTAGTTGTAATTATTGCAAGTGATAATATTGGAGTATCATGTCATCTGAATCTATTGTAAAAAGCGACAGGTTTTTGAAATTTAACGAGTTTTGTAAATTGGTTAACTAGAAAAAACTTTATTCGATAAGTGTAATAATAATAATAATAACAACATCAACAATAATAATAATAATAATAATAATAATAATAATAATAATAATAATAAAACAGACTTCCTTGCGATGGCTGGAGGAGGGGCAGCTCTTTCCAGAAACAGAAGGGTTCATGATCGCTATACAAGACAGGGTGATTAGAACGAAGAACTATGAGAAGAATGTGCTAAAACAAGATGTCGTCGACAAATGCAGAAAATGTTTTGCTGTGGGTGAAACCATCGAACATATTATGGCAGGATGCCCCATATTGGCAGACAACGCATACTTGGGACGACATAACCAGCTCGCTAAGATAATCCACCAACAACTAGCCATTAAACATAAGCTACTAGACGAAACAACACCTCCATATTATAAATATACCCCATCACCTGTACTTGAGTCCGCGGAAGCAGTTTTGTATTGGGACCGACCCATCACCACCGACCGAACTATTGACTTTAATAGACCTGATATTATCATAATAAATAAGGCTGGAAAAACTGCTGTTATCATTGATATATCAGTGCCTCTATCGCACAACATCAGTAGAGTGATCCGGGAAAAGACGACAAAATACGAAAACCTATCGTTTGAGTTAAAGCACCTATGGAAGTTGCGAAAGGTAACCATCCTACCCTTCGTGATCTCGGTGGAGGGAATTGTCTTCAACGATTTTCTATGAAATCTCACCGAACTAGAATTACCACATTCCATCTGTAAAGTGGGGCAGAGAGCTGTGCTCCTACAAACCTGCCACATAGTTCGAAAATTTTTAAACTGAGCGAGAGGAGCTGAAGTGCTTTCTCGCTCAGACTTAAATACCGCGACATCCGGCTAGTGCCGAGAGTTGATAATAATAATAAAAATGAAAATGTTGTGAAAACAATTAAAGACAAGAAAGGCCTAAAACGAAAGAAAAAAATCTTTTACATGAAACGAAAAAAAGAATAAATTATAACACAATATCAACATTAAATAAAAACATATTTATTGAATTCTTGGACTTTACAAGTAGCAAGTATGGATGAAGTCAAACTGTCAGCGCAGTGCTAAATCGGCCTTAGTAGACTTTATTGCTGTACATGGTTATCCAACGAGAACTAGACAAGGCGATTTTTTGACTTTCCCTGTACTTTTATAGAAAAAAAACTGAAATAGCCATCTTATGTAATTTTCTCCCGCCAATTCGGATATGATCAGCAAAAAATAATTGAACATCAAATAAATGTGCTAGGGGTCACTTTGATATTTTTTTAAATGGGATACCATGTATATTATTGTATATATGGATTGTGCGAAAAAGTTTAGACATATTTCATTAATAATGTCCTATACCTATTGTCAGTTGAAAATCGACCATTTACCAAGTTCTTGTAAAATCTAAACGGCTGAAGATAAAACAAAACGGTTTGCACTTTCCTATATGTGTTTTTCATAAACTATCGTATGACACTAACTTTAGATTCAACCAGAGGTTAAAAAAGCCCGGATAAATTTAACGTAATAAACTCCAAAATTTAATTAAATATAAAAATGGAGCAAATTCGAGCTTGATTTTATTCTTGATCTCTTTTGTAAGAATCGTAATGTACATGTTACAGTATATTTTGTAGTCGGAAATATGGTAAAATCATTAACAAAAGTGTTATTATATTACGAATTTGTAATTATGATTTAATAAATATATCAATCTTTTCCATTATATTTTAAGTCACCAGCGCTATGCAATAACAAGAAAAATCAAAATCTTTTAAATATTAGTTATTAAATACCTTGAGTATTGTTATGAATAACTAATAAAAACGTTAATAGATTTTTGAAGCAGCCATTTAAATACAAACTTTATCGAAATATTTATTTAGTGAAAATAATAAGAATTATAAGATCCTTTACACAAATATATATAAAAATCGGCCTTTTCCATTGGTTGATCCGCATGGCCCTCCGCTCGCTACGGGGGCTCAAGAAAAGGAAACTCACCAGGTGCTAACACAATCTAACCCAAGACATACCCAGAATCAAGAAAAAGAGCTGTTTAGAAACATAATCTTTAAAAAAATATAAAAAGAGCAACGGGGTTCGAACCCGCGTTTTCCAGGTGAGACCCAACGATCTAAACCTCTACACCACAAGAGCTCTTGATAGAAACCGATTACATCACGCAGATATATCGTAATACGAGATGGATCGACCAATAGGAGAGGTCGATTTTTACATAGTGCACTATTTGTGTAAAGGATCTTTAAATGCAAATAATAACGCTAACAAAAAACCATAACGCAAGTTTGACAGCGCACTGCAAACAATTCAAAAAATGTCAATTGATTTTCCAAAGCCAACTCAGCGTACTAGAGTGTTACAAATAATTTCATAACGAATTTTATTAAAAATGCCGCAAACGAAAATATAGTTTCTGGTCAGCTTTTATCGAAATTAGATCTGTGTTCGGCGAGAGTCTGCCAACCGTTACCAAGCAACCAAGCAAAAACTGCCATTCCTTTGTAGCGCTCGCTGAACACGCATATCAAAGCTGCAGCGGCTGGTTGTTCTTATCGCATAGTTAATGTTCGGTGACCATGTTTGCCTCTCTAATCTATTTTGCAGCGCATGGATGGCACACAAAATCTTGAAGTGTTCCACAGAATTTTTGACTGCTTTCCAGTTCTTTTAGACTTTTCAGCTAACTAGTTGCTGTTTATGGTTTACACCCTGGGACCAGAACCAGGGCGGCTCTATTTTTCAAAAGAGCGGACAAATGAGGTGGAGTAAATTGCAAATATTTTAAAGATAAACGTGAATCCTCTACAACAATATAGAACATATCTAAAACTAAACATAATTATTAAAATTTTTAGGATCAGTATTTGAAGCTCATTTAACATAAAAATATCAAATTTTTATTTTGAAAAAATATGTTCATTGGATCTCCAGAAATTTTATATAAACCAAAAACCCACTAATAATTTCCCATTTTTTCCCGATAAAGATCAACAGCAGATGACCATGAGCCTATGGAAAATTATCATAGATTTGTTCTAATAGCGATTTCAAACGGTACAAAGCCATTCGAAGTTTGCGCATAGCAATATAAGCGACACTTATATCGCTATGCGCAAACTCCGGATGACTTTGTACCATTTGAAATCGCTGCTAGAACAAACCTATTGACTTTTTCTATATTTGTCAAATTGTGCAATGTTAGCTATTTATAAGACGAGTGTTAAAAGTTACATTTTATTTTGTGAATTAAGATTATAGCAAAACGAGCGTAGCGAGTGGAGTAACTTCAGGATCAAAAAAATCAATTCAGTAGCGTTCGACTGCATTTACGGCAGTTTTTTTAGGTTTTTCAGCTAACGAGCACTTGCGCTATTTATAGTTTACCCGCTGGGACCAGCGCCGAGGCAGCCCTATTTTTCGAACTAGCGTACCCGGATTTGAACTCAAGATCTCTCGTATCAAAACTCACCTCGGTTGGATCACTAGCCAATCACCCTCTGGAATGAACTTTGTGATCGTAGCTATTAAGTAAACTGAGATACTGAAGAAAATATAAATATAAGTTGAATATATAGTAAAGTTGAATATATAGATTCGTTCTATTTTGCGATCATTTGTTTTCTTTTCTATCATGGAAAACGATTTTGTTATTCAAATCGACATTCAAAAAGCAGCAAATAGAGCAACATTCGATTTATTGCCCAAACAATCACGGGAACAATATAAAATCGCCTGAGTGGTGCAAGACTAAGAAAGTTTTAAACCAGTTTTCGGAAAACATGTTTTTGGCCTATTTTGAAAAAACAAATCAAAGTGTCAACCTTGTGGCCGAATTGGTCAGTGATAAGTTTTCAATTCAAGGATAACGAGAACATAAGCAAGTATTATAAAGCAATCGCGTCTTTAAAACGTAAACGTCAAGAATATCAACCAAAAAAGCGCAAAATTTTACGAATCAGTGCATTTTTGAATGAAGCTCCATACTCCAAATATCTAATGAAAAGTTATTGCAGTTGTTGATTTATTTGGAGCATCGCGCCGCAAGGATTTTTATAAATTAACACTGGATAATATTGAAAAATAAGGAAACTTCTTATTGATACCTATTTGGGAAACTAAGTCTGATGTTCGCCGCATTGAAAACCTATACCAGCTATTACCCAAAATATGTTGAATTGCGGCCTGCAACCATTGTCCATCGTGGCGTTTATTTTAAATTACGAATGAAAAATGGGAGGATTCCTGCTATATTCGAAGCGATTTACAGGTGATTGTTTCCAAAGCTCTTCGGTGCCTTTTATAGCAAATTCAGAAGCCAATCTAATTACAGCAAAGCGACATGGTGGATGGAAATCTTCAACGGGGGCAAGGATTACATGGAGGATTCGATCAAAAATAAAAAATAAATTGCAGGGAAAATTTTCCCGGTACTAGTACCTCTCTTGATCCTTTAACTCCTACTTTGACTTGATCATCATCACGTGATATCGGCGTTAATCCCGAGAATCGTGTTGAAGTTACGATGAATATCTTCTCAACCAATATTAATGTTTGTAACAAAATAGTTTTTGTTAGTGTTTTGCACTAGAGTGTTGACACGAAAAATAACTATTAGTGTATAGCATCTATTTTTAACAGTTTTAACACCAATTTTAAAAATATTTGTATTTTTGTCACCAGTGTTTAAAGTGATTTTGACATGGATTTATATAAGCGTTAATTTTTGGTTTAATTGAAAGTTTCATAAAAATATAACATCTAATGACAGTATTACAAATAATATTTTTATTAGCGATATGCTTTAAAACAAGTTGATTTTTAGATAATTGTGTTGAGGGTGAAGAATTTCACGACCTGAAGGGCAGTCAGCTCAATTTGACGCATGAAGAAAATCATCAGAAGTAAGTTTATAAATTGTATTACATACTTGTTAGGTATTCAATCAATTCCTACATAGATGGTTCCTGGTAGACAGGTAACAGAACATAAACTTATGACACAAGAGGTAGGGCAGATCTCATTTCTGATAGAGCTGCTCATCATACATTCAAAGAAATTTCCAATTTTCGATCATCGATCATCAATAAGCTGCCACTAAGCCTGCCTCAGCTTCCTTTAAACAAATTTACAAATAGATTCAAACAGTTTTTTCATTATTGTGAACGGTGATTCTATGTCAGGAGCGAATTTAAAAATTTAGCATATAATAATTGCAAATTGATTTTAGCCAAGAAATCTTATTGTCATAAGAAAGTAATATTGCTGTTACAATTTGGTGGTAGGAAGGTTTAAAAATCTGTAAAATGACTTGATGGTGGTGTCTAAGAGAGGAAACTACAAATTGAAAAACTATTGATGTAGAATTGTAGAGCATAAAAAGTTGTCTTAAGATCGTGGAATCGGAATTTTTATAAAATCAAAAACAAATGTGTAAAAAGCTGAAAACCACGCTCATTTACAGTTTTAGAAGTATTCGAAATTTTTTATCTTTGTTGGCGAAATATTAATAAGCCCAAAATTGAGCAGCCTTGCCCCATTTAACCGTCCCTATATTTCTTATAGTTTCCGAGAATCCGATGCTCGTATGTCGAATTTGTAACAGCCTATATAGAAGCTTACTATGAATCGATGAAAGTCGGTTGTGAAAGTAGTGTACATTTTTTGTCTTGATTTGGTAGGGTAACACTACACATCAGATTCAGCGACAAAGGTTCCATGAAAAATAACCCGGTATTGCCATTGCCCTTTGTTCGACGCGATAAAAGACAAAATTTGGACAATTCAAGGCGAGGACCTCCTCTATGCAGATCCACTTCCCGGTACATTTATCCACAGGCTGCCATGCGCGTCAATTCTTTAGAGTGGATGTATATTGTAAACATCAAAAATGCCGTCGATTCTATGTCTCAATTGATCAAGACGGAAATATGTGAGTAAGTTTATATATTTTATATTTAACCATCTTAACGATAAAGTATTTATCGTATGATCTTACATAGGGTGTCCCATGAGTTTGAATATAGATCTTAAAAAAAAAGCTTAACCATACCTACATATTCTATATCATGTTAAACTACAAGCATTGAAAACTGTATAAGTGAGACAGTTTGGTAACTGACTGTAAAAAGAAGAAGTCACGCTTGTTGCTCACTGAACATTTTCTATGATTGCGACTAAACACTTTACAATTTATTCCTATAAAATTAAAATGCACTAAAAATAGTGTTTTTGAGAATATACTGAAAAAAGTATAAATCTTGATAAATGGCAGGTTTTATATTTTTTTAAAATTCATTATATTTTTTCTTCAAGTTATTCTGAAAATAAAAGGGCATAAGAGTTTTCGCACTATTTACCAGAACGGTTCAAGTAACAGAAAAGATAATCTTTTATTTAATAAAGCATAAACTTACTCAAAACATTGAGGCGGTACAAATATCAAGGGAAATGTATTACCTAAATGTTATACAGTGTGTCTACTTAAGTTGAAATCATATGAAAAGCTTTTTTGTTATTAATTTTAAAAGAAAAAAATATTATTCACCAAAATGTCTGCATGGTCTAATATCTAAAACCTAAAATCTAACTCGGATAAGAGGTTTGTCAAAAAAACAGTAAGAATTTTGCTCATGAGTAGAATACATTTATTCCTGACAATATCGAAAAATTTTATAAGAAAAACTTAATTGAGAATTAAAAATTACACCCATCTACTGGGAAAACTCAGGTTTTGTTACTTTTAATTTTTTTTTCTACATTTCAAATTACTTTTAATGTTTTTATTTCAATAATGAACATTTTTCTCTTTTGTTTACCAAACTTTTTCCTTTTGACGTTCATTATCAAGTATTCCTTGGCAGTGCGTCCAATATTGTTATACGAGGCGATTTATGCAGTCATCGAGAAAAAACATACGAGTCTAAGGAATTCCATGTCATGTAGTTTAAATTAAGCACATATCGAACAACCAAATTCATTTGTTGCTCATTGCTTGTATAGACCACCTAGGGAACACCAGTCTAAACGGCTGTTCTTAAATCTTGGCAATCAAATTGATTTTCTAGAGATCAACTAATTAACGGCAGAAATTGTCATAATAGGAGACTTCAACGTGCGTAACAACGACTGGTTGAAGCACTTGAAAACAGAAACGACGATAAAGGATGAGAAGTTGAGACTTTTGCTAAGTAACGGACTTAATCAGCTGGTTGATGAGCTTACCAGGATCCCTGAGCGCCATAAAGACTTACCTAGCCTCCTGGATCTACACCGTAACTGCCCAAACCCCCGTTGGACTCAACATTCTCATTTCCGCAACCTGTGAACTTGCTACCAAAGTACAGAGGATACAGGTATTCCGAAAGATTTGACACTAAAAGTTTGCAAAGTGGCGTGATCTTCACGAGTTTTATCTCTCTTTTCCTTGGAAAGATGTCTGGTTCCGAAAACAAAACACCTCTGAATCTGCTGATGAGATAACTCAAGTTATCCTAGCTGGTATGGAAGCTTTCATTCCGTCTTCTAAGAAACTTATCGCAAACAGCAAACCCTGGTTTAAGAAAACCTGCTCGATGCTAAAAATGCCGCCTACCACAAATGGCGCCGCGATACGACATCTGAAAATCGAAATGAATTAATTACGACTAAAAACCAGTCTAAGCGGTCTATTGACGATACCAAGAAGGGATAGCAGATCAAGAACAAACTTCTGAATTGTCCTAATGGATCAAGATTCTTTTGGTCAGTTGCCACAGCTATCAGTCGGGGTTTCCCAAAGTCGTCAATAATGATGACTCATTAGCGGAAACGGCCAAAGAGAAGGCGAACATTCTTGCCGAAATGTGTGCATAAAATTCTGACTTAAATCGTCAAGGAAAAACTCACCCAACTATCAATGCCAGGTCTGGAATTTCGTCAACGCGAAATGAAACGAATACTCAAAAACCTAGACACTAACAAGGCCACAGGAGCAGATGGCGTTTCCGCAGTAGTGCTTAAGAAATGTGCTCCTGAACTTACAGCTCCTCTATGCAGATTTTTGTACCTATCATAATCATACCGAAATGTATTGTTTCCTTCTAGCTGGAAATGCGCTCAGATGCAGCTAATCCCGAAGAAAGGTGAAAAATTGTTCAAAGTCATAGATAAACTGATCAAGAAATAGCTCTTAAATTATACTGAATCATCAGGCATCATTAGCGATCGCCAGTATGGCTTCCGCAAGCATAGATCAACGGGAGATCTCCTGAGTTACGTGACCTACATGCTGTGGACCAAAGCAATATACAAAGAAAAATAAGATTCCAGTTTAACACAATCATAATATTTAAGAAAATAATAACCCTTGCCACGAAATCCACTTAAACTATAAAGTTCCTACTTTAAGAGCACACATTTTTGATCTGAGCACATCCGTTACCCTGAATTATGCATCCAAATGAGATACTAATTTATATATATAAAACGAAGTCGTGTTAGTTACACCATTTATAACTCAAGAACGGCTGAACCGATTTTTATGATCTTTGGTTTATTGGATTTGTCTCCGCCCCGAATAGCAGACTAACTATTAAAATATGGGAAAATTCTCGGATAAAATATTATACAAAAAATTAGTTATAAATTAGGCTTGGAACTCCGTCATCTTCCGTAATTGACAGCTCATGTCACGCACGATTATAGTTTTTTAGTAATATATGATGTCCACTGCAAATCAGTGACAAACTACGCATTATAGGATAGGAATTCAACGGGAAATAGTGGGAAGGTATCATATTCAAATCTAGAAAGATACTGAAATACATAGAAAATACTTGAATCGAAATATAAAAAATTATAGAGAATAAGTGACAACTGTCAAATCGATTGGTAGCAATCATTCCAGATAATTCGGTCGATCAGTCATCCGTACTTCGTGTTGCTTAAACATCGATTGTAAATCAACTATCGGAACAATCGATAGATAGTTATAAAGAGCTATCGATAGTCGAAACAATTTTTTCCAAGGCAGGTGATATCACAGTTTAAAGGTGCGCGTCCACTTGTTCGTACCGGACGTATCGGCATCACCTTACGCATCTCATTATTTAATTCTTTTCCATGGTTTAAATATAAATGCGTCCACTGAGCACTGAGCCACAACGGCCACATCGAACTGCCGGAATGCGGCTACGTATTTTCGAGAGAGAATTCAAAGCCGGGTCGGTGCGTGCGGCTAACGTAATCAGTAAATTCGTACAAATGGACGCATTTTATGGGCGGATTTTGAGGAATCGTTTACTGTAACTGGCTATCCCGGGGTATTATTATGGCTTTGCATGGTACACCGCTCGCTTCGCACGCTACGAGGGCTCAGTCAACAAGAACTATCCAAGTGCTAACTAAAACTAAACCAAGGCTAACCCAAAATTAAGAAAAAAGGTAATTTAAAATTTACATTTTTAACGTTTACATTAGAATGTCTAATATTACACTTCACGCATAGCTCTCCGCTCGCTACAGGGGCGCAACGAACAAAAACTAACCAAAACTAACCCAAGGCATGCCCAAAATCAAGAAAAAAAAACTTTTACAAATATAACCTCAAGAATATAAAAAATAGGATTAAAACTAACCGTAAAAATCAACGCGAGCGAAGCCGCGGGTAAAAGTTAAAAGCGTTGGCTGAGAATAAAAGTGTCCTATGTTCTAGGTATGCACGGAGTGAATGGCGTGAGCATCCCGAACGCGCCTATTGTTTTAAACGTCTGGGCATCTGAATAATAGGTTTATTCTAGCAGCGATTTCAAACGGATTCAAACCGTACGGAGTTTGCGCATAGCCATATAAGCGACGTTTATATCGCTATGCACAAACTCCGGACGGTTTGAAACCGTTTGAAATCGCTGCTAGAACAGACCTAATAGCTTTGACAGTTCGTTTAATTTTAAATAATAATATGCTTTTTTAACGTCTAAAATCCGTTTAAAAACGATTTTAAATGGTAAATTTGTATAAAAATCCGAAAATTCGGACTTTTTTAGGACGATTTCGGCTTCGGATGAATTTGTCGTGGATTTTGAAGCGAAAATTTATTTTAAATCAACCGTCCATTAAAAAAACCAAACTTTGCAAATTTTAGAAGAGGGCCTTGACTGAATATTGTTTTAAAAGTCTGAGCATCTGAATAATACTTTTGACGGTTTGTCATACGTGTCATATGTACGTTTTGTAATTTTTAAACAAAAAAAATGGAAATGGACGATGCAAAACTAATTGTTTTAGTACAGCAATATGAAGAGTTGTATGACTTGCGAAATAGCAACTATAGTAACCAACAGAGGCGAAAGAATATTTGGCATGAAATAGGAAAATTAATGAAACAAAATAGTAAGTAACTGTTTATATTATAGTATAAGTAGAGCAGTTATGTTTGATTTAATTTTAAATTTCAATAGACAGTTTTTTTACGTGAATATACGCCCTTCGCGTACTTTTTTCAGTTGCCAGGGAATAGAGCCAACTTCTTAATTGAAATATATTTTAAATTGGTCCCTGATTTCCAGTGCTTTATTTGCAGCATTTCCACCAATTCCTTGTAGGTTGGTAATACCTCTTGGGGAAGGGCGGTTTATATCATTATTAGTCCAGTGGCATATATCGTCTTGTAAGAAATTGTGCAAGCAACAACTTGCTAGAACAATAGTATTTACATATTCCGGTAAAATGTTTAATTTTCCTTCAAATATTCTAAATCGTTGCACTAAGAGGCCAAAGCTGTTTTCAGACACATTTCTTGCTCTGCTTAAA
>JAEQML010045598.1:0-63403 GCA_016904865.1 Pissodes strobi
TTATTTTATTTATTATACAATATGTATATAAATAAATTAAAGACCTCGGTAATTTTGTGTATTTGTATATAAACTAGGTACAACACAAATGGCTGCAAAGTTAAAATGTTAATATATCAGGCTTATTGTAATTAACTGAATGTTTTTCTTTCTATCATTGCTGCAGAATTACACATTCTTTGAAAACGCGAAGGCGAACCCACTTCATTTAATTGTTAGCTACAGTCCCATCTTATTTTATCCTTGAAACCGCTCGAAAGAGCATATAAAAATCAGACAATCAATCAAATGAATGGGTTCTGACTCTTATTGGAACAAACCTAATAACTATGAACTGTCAAAGTCGATACATTTAAGACTGCAATCTTTGATATTGATCGACTATCGATTGCTGTGATTAGTTATGACCCTGCATCTTAATGAATCCCATTAAAGCACAGATAGTAAATATCAACTAAATCAATCAGGCCATAAGAATAGATAAGCAGACTTTGTCGGCCGCATATTCTAAGCTTACTAAAGACATTTTAAAATATGTTATTTGCATACACTATATGTAGTTCAGCATATTCGGATAAATGGGATTAGTGTCATTAAATGAATATAATTTTGACATTAATTTAATTATTAACTAGAACACTCTATTATTAATAATGGTTTCTGCAGAATATTGTGTCACAGTTTGTTGCCCTGATTCATTACGCCCTTCACCTTTTTGCTTCATAAAAGGGTCAACGAATTCGACGCATTTTGACCCTTCTAAAAGGATCCGCTTAGTTTGCGGACGCCGAGGTGTAAGTTTTTGTCGCCGTGAGACCTAAATTCAGGGAAAATTATTTGAATAGTTTGAGTCGTTACAAGTGAATAAAAAGCGGATATTGCTTTGTAAATAATCCACTTATCGGATTGTAATAAAATAGCATTACGGTAATCAATTAAATGAAAATTAGCCCGTACTCTGTCAATTAATTCGGTTGTTGATGAACCAGTTAACGGGGATTTCTCGCATCATCGGTAATTACATGAGGGAAAAGCTTAACACTAGAGAGCATTAGATCTAGCTGAATAGAATCAAAATTATGATGTTTAATGAGGAGAGTAGTTGGACTCGACTTCACAAGTAAATATCACAAAGGAAAAGTAAATTTGTCGCAGAACGACCATAGACCTACACTAAAATTGTCCAATTTAATAACTTCTCGCCAACGAGCAAGTAACGGTTTGCTCCCAACTATTGTCATAATAATTTAGCGGAGTCCTTTTAGAAGGGTAAAAATACGTGGGATTCGTTTTCCATTTTATCAGCTAAAATCAGGAAAGCCTAATAAATGGTCCCCTGACACTGCACTCCATAATAAACTACCGCCTCTGTTCAGTTTGTAGGTCAGTTTGTTAACCTCTAAATACTTTTGTGGGAAAATCATTTATAAAACTGAAAATATTATTTTATCAAGTTTTAAATCTAATGCGATCTACGTACTTGAGTGTGCTAACATTCTGTTTGTAATTATTTAAGAACCAATATGAAGACATTTACCCGAACATTACGTAGACATTTAAAAAAAATCCGCGCATTTTTCTCATAATCTAAATTTGAAATACACATATGTTAATTGTACTGAAAGAAGAAAAATCCTTGACGTAACGAAAATCAGTACTATGAAGCTAGAATAAGCAGCGAAGGAGCAAGGATTTCCAGCAACCGCAGTCACCGAAATAAGTATAATCTTAAATGGCTTGGGCATGACTATTAAAGAATTAGATTCCTATTAAGAGAAATCCAAAATGGCGGCTAACAAAATGTTGGATGCCACATTTGGCTTCCTTGGAATAACAAATAACCACCATGACATCCGAATATCCTCAAAGATGAAATACCTGTCATCATGGAACTGCGCCAATAAACTAACACCCATTTCTTCCAGAATTTTTTCTCTGTCTTACCGAAAAGGGATTTACGCATCTTCTTGGAAAGTCGCTCGAGTACAACCCGTTTCAAAAGAGGCAAGAAAACAACACCCTCAGACTATCGCCCAAATGGCCTTGCGTCCCATAATCTCCAAAGTCATGGAACGTGTAGTCGATCAGCAACTACTCAAGTACCTCGAGAACAACAGAATAATCAGCGATAATAATTAGCTATAACCATATATTGGCCTATGTCACTGACATTTGGAGTAGGGCAATTGAGAACTACGGAGAATCTCGAGCGAATGCGTTTCCTTATGAAACGATCTCTGCACGTCGCAGTTGATGGACACATCTCAGACACATTCACCATTAATGCGCAATACATTCACCAACTATATTCCTCATCTATATTAATGACCTGCTGAAACAAATCAATAATCCTATTTACAGTTTTGCAGATGACAGTACCCTTGTATCCCAATTTAGATCAGACAGGAGCAGATTACAACAACTAATCAAGATCTGGAGAAAGTTCGAACGTGAGGCGCCAGGAATTTGGTCCAGTTCAATGCAGCAAAGATCTAAGCAGCTACGTTTACCAAGAAAGCCAATCGGATTACCGGGTGTCTCGGTCAACAGCAACCTGGCATGACCACGTTGCTAACAGCGCGAAGTAAGCCTCGCAGAAGCTTGGTGCGCTATTTCGCAACAAAGAAAATTGTATATACCGCACCAGCTGCGCTACAAAGCGCAAATAAGACTGCGCTTAGAATGTTGCTCACACATTTGGAGTGCCACACCTAAGCACACTCTAAAGCTGCTGGATTCCATTCAGAAGGGAGCTGTGCGTCTCGTCAGCGACTCGGAGTTGACCCGGGATCTGGATAGTCTGAAACACTACAGACATATGGCCGAGATAGCCCTATTTTACAGATATTTTCACGGCAGATATTCCCAGGATTTGGCCCGCATTATACCGCACCCATCATCGCCTGTCTTACAGTTGCGACATAAAGCAAGAGCGCTCTCGTTCGATGTACAACTGGAATTACCTAGAACGTCGCTTACAAGGACTCCTTTGTGGCGCACTGCATTAATGTGAAACTTACCCCCCCGATATCTGTGTCCCCCTGATTACAACCTACAAATATTCAAGAAGCGTGTCAATCAATATCTTTGCACACACACCGCTCGTCGAGTGTCATAGGATCTTTCTTTAGTGTTTGTACCGTTGGCATAAAAAATCACTGAATACGTCAGGTACTTGCAATTTATTAATTAAGGTGCAAATTTTTGTCAAGATATCCGCCACGTAGAAGCATTTGGCAGATTCAGATCATGAAAATCTACATATTGAAACTAATTGACATTTTACATACGTTTTTCTACTGCTGTGTTTGTATAAAAATAATTATAGTATTTATGTGAGTTTTAAAATAACTAAATAATTATTAATAAATAATAAAGAAATGAGCCTGATGAGCGCTGACAGCTATTATTTGCATACTAAACTAAAAATGAAAATAGCAGTATGATTGAATCTCTTGCATAGTATTTTGTTGAATTTGATGATTATAATTCAAACCACAAAGTCTGAATTCATGACTGTAGATGCCTGAAGTCACACTGTGCTTAATTTAAATGTAAAATTGTGAAGAGAATACAAATTCAGAACTTAAAGTGGGAATTCAGAGAACTGGGACTCAAATGTTTTACTCGCAATGGCCCCTTTTCGCATTGATTCATTATGGCACCGCATGTAACTTTAAACAAAATGTAGGTATAATAAATTTAATATGAATGACTTCCTAAAATAAGAATATATATTGTCGCGAATTGTTTTTATCCCATGACATTATCGCTATACAATACAAAATATCATTGGATCCTTTGCTATTTCCTTCCTAGCCTCCACTGCAGTCTAATTCTTAGCATTGTTTGACATCTCCTTAAATTATTTTAGGGTTTACCCATGACTGTCTACTGGAGAGACTAGTATGGACCTCCGCTGATGCTTGGTGTATACATGTAACAGAAAGAATTTTTTTATATATTGTCTTGATACTACAGACCAGCTCTAATTCTAGATTTTCAATATACAAAGAACAAATAGTATGTAGAATTCTATAATATTCACAAGACGGTCCTGTCTCCTAGTATTTTACTTATCAATATTATAGTCTTACTCAATCTATTTCTACGCCTATATTTAGCAATGTTTATTTATACTGTTGATGGGCTAATAGGCGCCTATTAGTCAATCAACGTTTAGACATAATTTATCGACTTTTTATAAAATACTGAGATTTATATTGCAATGATATTTTGTTTGCTTTGAATAATTGCTATATATTCAGCCTACATGGGATGCGTCCACCCCCTGAAAGTTGATCTTTGAATTATCACCTTTTTATCATAATATTATAAATTGTCTTAGTAATATTTACAATTCTACTTTACCTATATTACCAATATTGAAGTATACGCAACCCTGAATCTTGTGTAATACATTGTAATATATTTCTCTGCCCACCTCTGAAGTTAGTCTGACAACCTTTGGAGTAATTGCAGATAGCTCTATCGTTTCTTATCCAAAAAACCTTTCGTAGCAAGTTCAAAGTGCGTGGGATTATTTAGGCATTTTATTTTAAAAGGAACATTCTTAATATAGACGCTGATTGGATCTTCATCTACATTAAACAGTGGCCTGACTTAAAAATATATGCCTTCAAGCAATGCTAATGAAATGACAAGCGTAAATATACCGAGTTATTTATATTCGTAGCTACCTAACGAGAAGTTAAAATGTGTAATTGCAAGAAAATATTTAATTACATGATCACAATTTAATCAAACTGCTGGGAGAAAATGTGCAAAAATGATTAAATTTCTCTCTAACCGAAAATATTGAATTTAAAGCTCCCCGTTTAGCAGAAAACCATTATTTTTCGCTTTCAATTATTTGACACCTGATCGATAACTTTGGTTCGTTTCTCTCTTCGCTCCGTTTAATTTTAATTGACTGTCCTTGTTACAAATGTATTACATTAAAACTTAGCTCATTGGATGAATACCTACCGGACGACTTTGCAACTTTTTTACGAGAATTGTGCTTTATTGATCGCAGGATTTGTACAAGGCAAATAGATTAATGACATTACGCAAACAGGCTTTCTACAATGCAGTTACTTCTCTTCTGAGTCAACTTGGTTCTGCAGGACTGAGTTTATGCTCAGACAATTAGTTTCGTTTTTTAAATAAATCATATCGATTCAAAATACTTACTAAATATTAGTGTATGTTTGGCTTCATCAAGGCTATGTTGCTACTGTAAATTCGTTAAATACAAGCCGATCAATATATGGGTTTATATGATTCCGATAGGAATAGTGAACGGAACTATTTACACCTATCTAAACATGCGCGAATGGAATTTATGGATAATGTAGAAGGTGATAGATTCCTTGTCTTTTTTTAATACGCTTGCATAACAGCTTATTGCAGAGGCATGAGAGACAAGTCTGCCAAAATCAAAACGGGGATAGCTTTCTAAAGAGAGGAAACTATTTGGATGTACCCCTTTGGCCCTTCCTTTTGAGAGACAAATCCGAACAAATAGTTTTTCCATATTGTTACGATGTTAAGCTCGTCGTGTTGGTATCAGGCAGAAACTTAGCCTAGTTGTGCTGTTATATTTGCAGTAAGCATAAACACATAAAACAATAGCAAGTCTACTAATTCAAATTTCAAATTCAAAAATACTTTATTGGTGCAAAAAATTTACAAATTTTTGTCAACAAAGCATGAGAACATATAAATAAGTTTAAAATACATATAACCAGAAAGATAGTCAAATGTACACTAACAAAAGGTTCATTACCGGAAAATTTAAGAATACCTCATAGCGGGTCCTGGTAGAACTCCTCCAAATTATAGTATGCTTTACTCAGAAGCAATTTAAGCGAAGCAAGTAAAAAGCTAAAAGATTTGAGAGTCTAAATTGATTTCAGGCTGCTCGGCAGGATTGTATAATTTACGACCCTCATAAATGAGAGATTTCTTAATTAAAGTAGTCCTTGCGATAGGTAGAGGTAAATTGAGGTTCTGACGAGTATTGTAAAGAGGAAAAGGACCCTGAGGCCCAAAACGATTTTAAAAAATAAGAGTAGATGTCTCCAGGATAAAAAGCGATGTAAGGGTTAAAATTTTTTGAGCAACAAAGTGTGGCCTACAAGAATCTCTGGCTTATGTTGACAATAAATCGAAGTACCTTATTCTGGAGAACTAAGAGCATATTCAAAAGTCCCTGATTGGAAACACCTCAAATTGAGATACGATACTTCAGGTGAGACTCAAAAAGCGCAAAATATACATTTCACGCTAGTTGTAGGCCCAACTCCTCCCTAACAACTCTAATAGCAAAACAGCCGGATGAAAGTTTCTTACTCTAGGTTAAAATATGGTTCTTAAAATTTAGCTCACCATTAATTAGCACGCCAGGAAATTTAGACTCTGAAGCATCTGGAAGAGGATCCCCATCCAACAACAGCTCTGCCACATCACACTTAAACCCAACAATATGAGCCTTAGTCAAGTTCAAGCAAAATCGATTAGAGTTAAACCATTCTTTAATAATCCTCAGATCATTCACTATAATTTCTTTAAGTCCTACCCTATTCCTATTCTGCCACAATATTGAGGTGTCGTCAGCAAAAATGGTAAAAATGGTAAAGAGTCCCGAGGTTTTAAGGTAGAAAAGGTCATTGATATATAACAGGAACAGGGTAGGACCGAAAACATAGCCCTGTGGAACTCCGCAGTCAACTCCCAAGACTTTTCTCCTGAGTTTACCACGCTCTGAGAACGACCTTTAAGATAAGATTTAAACCAGGAGTGAGCCACACCCCGGAAGCCGTATCTCTCAAGCTTCGCCAGCAGTATTCTGTGATCCACAAAATCAAATACCTTGGACAGATCAGAGAACACCGCCGCACATGTCCTTCCCTGATTCAATCCAAAGGAAACCCTCTCAAGGAAATTGTAAATGACATCATGGGTCCCTTTCGATGTTTGAAACCCAAATTGTTTCTCAGTTAAAAGGTTGAAGGACTGAAGGTAGCTCCAGATTTTTTTCTTTACAAGTTTCTCTATAACTTTAGATAGAGTTGGGAGAAGAGAGATGGGGCGGTAATTAGATGGGTCTTCCGAGTCACCAACCTTAAATAGTGGGATCACCAAGGACGACTTCAGGAAAGCAGGATACGCTCCCCTCGACCAAGACTCATTGACACAAGCAGAGAGGGCATCCATCCAGAGCGCTATCAGGCAGCTGCGAAAGAACTTCGACATGGATTTTATCGTATATACACGATTTTTTGTTTTTTATCTCAGAAATAACCTCTAAAATCTCCTGTCTGTATGTTTCGACAAAGCCAAATGAGCCAATGGTAGATATATTTCCGAGATACGACAAAGGGTCAGATTTAGGTGACAAATTTTTTGTAAGATTTATTATTGAATCTACACTTGACTCGATAATGATAATACGCATGTCTTTTCGTTGAGGTACTTACATGATCAACCGCAAAATTTGACACGGATTGGCAACAAATTATCTCAAAGAGAGCAGTGCAAGTTTCGGAGTACTGATACAGAATTATCGCGTGTAAAATGGCAAGGCTCAAAAGTTGAGGGAGAGATAGCTGATGCAGTTTTTAAACAATAATACACACAAGTTTCACATCATCGCAATCTAATAAATATAGTGGGAAGGAAATAGATTTTTTCAGATATACGTGCACTAACAATACGTATTTAGCTCTTAAATTATCTATATAAACTTTATTTTGGATTCATTCCATCTTTTGAGTGTGAGGGAGAGGCAGCTAATGGTGTTTTTGAACAATAATACATACAAATTTCATATAATTACAATCTAGTAAATTTGATGGGAAAGAAACAGGCTTTTTGAGATATACGTGCGTTAGCAGTATGTATTTAGCTCAGAAATTATCTCTATAAACTTCTTTTTGAATTCATTCCGTGCTTTCAGTTTGAGGGAGAGACAGCTGATGGTGTTTTTGAACAATAATACACACAAATTTCACATAATCGCAATCAAATAAATATAATGGGAAGGGAATAGGCTTTTTCAGATATACGTACGTTAGCAGTACTAATTTAGCTCGTAAACTATCTTCTTTTTGGATTTATTGCGTGCGAGAGACTGCTGGTGGTGTTTTTGAACAATAATACTCACATATTTCACATAATCGCAATCTAATAAATATAGTGAGAAGGGAATAGGCTTTTTCAGATATACGTGCGTTACAAGTACTTACTTAGCTCGTAAATTAGCTATATAAAATTCATTTTGAATTCATTCCGTGTTTTCAGATTGAGGGAGAGACAGCTGATGGTGTTTTTGAACAATAATACACCCAAACTTCACATAATCGCAATATAATAGATAGTATGGAAAAAGAATTGGTTTTTTTTTTCAGATATTCGTGCATTAGCAGTAGCTATTTATCTCGTAAATTATATATAAAAACTTCTCTTTGGATTGATTCAGTGTTTTCAGTTTGAGGGAGAGACCGCTGATGGTGTTTTTGAACAATAATACACACAAATGTCACATAATCGCAATCAAATAAATATAATGGGAAGAGAAAAGGCTTTTTCAGATACGTGCGTCTGCAGTACCAATTTTGCTTGTAAATTATCTATATAAGCTTCCTTTTGGATTCATTCCATGCTTTCAGTTTGAGGGAGAGACAGCTGATGGTGTTTTTGAACAATAATACACACAAATTTCACATAATCGCAATCTAATATATAACAGGAAATGAATCAGCTTTGTCAAATATACAAGCATTAGCAGTACCTATTTAGCTCGTAAATTATCTATGTAAACTTTCTTTTGGATTCATTCCATGTTTTCAGATTGAGGGAGAGACAGCAGATGGTGTTTTTGACCAATGTTACACACAAATTTCACATAATCGCAATCTACTGAATAAAATAGAAAAGGAATACGCTTTTTCAGATATACGTGCATTAGCAGTACCTATTTGGCTCGTAAATTATCTATATGAGTTTTGCTTTGGATTAATTCTGTCTTTTCAATTTGAGGGAGAGTTCCTTTTGGAATCATTCAGTTTGAGGGTGAGACAGCTGATGGTGTTATTGAACAATAATATACACAAATTTCAAATAATCGCAATCTAATAAATATAATGGGAAAAGAATAGGCTTTTTCAAATATAAGTGCATTAGCAGTACCTCTTTTGCTCATAAATTATCTATATAAACTACTTTATGGATTCATTCCATGTTTTCAGTTTGAGGGAGAGACAGCTTATGGTGTTTTTGAACAATAAAACACCCAAAATTCATATAATCGCAATCTAGTAAATATAATGGGAAAAGAATAGGCTTTTTCAAATATACGTCCGTTAGCAACACTTATTTAGCTCATAATTTATTTATATAAACTTATTTTGGATTTATTCCATGTTTTCAGTTTGAGGTAGAGACAGCTATAGTGTTTTTGAACAATAATACACCCAAACTTCATATAATAGGAATCTAATAATTATAATGGGAAAAGAATAGGCTTTTTCAAATATACGTGCATTAGCAGGACCTATTTAGTTCGTAAATTATCCATATAAACTTCTTTTTGATATTATTCCGTGTTTTCAGTTTGAGGGAGAGACAGCTGATGTTGTTTTTGAACAATAATAGACCCAAATTTCATATAATCGCAATCTAATAAATATACTGGGAAAAGAATTGTCTCTTTCAGATATATGTGCGTTAGCAGTACCTATTTAGCTCGTAAATTGTGTATATAAACCTTTTTCTGGATTCATTCCGTGTTTTCAGTTTGAGGGAGAGACAGCTGATAGTGTTTTTGATCAATAATACACATAAATGTCACATGTCCGCAATCTAATGAATATAATGGGAAAAGAATAGGCTTCTTTAGATATACGTGCGTTGATAGTATCTATTTAGCTCGTAAATTATCTATATAATCTTTCTTTTGGATCGGATAAAAAAAAAGAGCGGCATTGATCAAGCCGATCAATACATGTATTTATATGACAACAACAGGAATGGTGGAAGAAACTATTTTACACCAATGTAAACACGTATGCTGTGAAATCATGGACAATGTGCAAGGTGAGAGATTCCTTGTATTTCTTTTTTATTACACTTGCATAACCGCTTATTGCAGAGGATATGAGAAACACAAGTCTGCCAACATTAAAAAGGGGATAGCTTTCTAAAGAGAGGAAAATTATTTGGATATGGACCTCTTTGACTCTCCTGGAGGAGAATTTAGAAGAAGATCATCAGATGTGCCTTTTCATCTGCCGGGTCGTCACCCGGGGGGTCATGTAGCTTAGGTAGGATCAAGCTACGACAGTAAGAATACACACATGAAACAATAACAAGTCTACTGACAAAAATTGGATGAATTTTCAGTGAACTCGATAATTGTAATACGCATGTCTTTTCGTGGAGGTATATAGATTGTTGGATATCAAGATAAGAGCATCTTTTTGTTCCCTAACGTAACTTTGTGCTTTCAGAATTTGTACGAAAATTTGTACTTTTAACATGAACTTATGAGAATATTTTTTTAGATGAATACTCTAAAGATAATAATAATATTAAAGATTGTAACCCTTTGCTATGTTTCAATACGAAGCTCATATCCAGATAGAAGCCGAGAATTTATCCGCTTCGTGCAAAACATAAAATCAATTGAGCGCTGATCCTTAAGAGCAACCAGCAAACTTTCCAGTAATTAGCGATGTGAGTTCGGAGTGCGATAATTCCTATACTCTGGATTACTGCACGGAAATCTGGAGCAGATTATCGAAGTTTGACCTCTGGATTTGTCGATCGTGGCTCGTTTATAGTTTCGGCTAATTGAGGGGAAGGATTTTGAACTTATTTCTATTACTTTGTTTCAGCTTTGGGTATCGCTGGACTGAAAATTTTCTTATCTATAGGCTTGCTTTTCCGCCGACTTAAAATTTCTATTCATTACTACTGCTTTCTTGTGTATTTTTGTAAGTTTTATGATGTATATTGAAGTTGAGATTGTTTAATCACTTAATTTTGGCAGGCCAAAAAAATCCACAAAGGGCTTTTATGTGTTGTCGGCATGTAGGGTATAGCATTATCTGTGTTGCTGCCAACACCTTGAGAAGTCATTATCATTATTTTTTACACAGGGCATGTATCAAGGTAGATCCATATATTTCGCGTGTAAAGGTGTAACGATTTACACAGTTTCAAAACACTATTAAAAGGGTGAAACAAAATCTATATGCTTTTATTAACCTAAACTTCTAAGTTAAATTATAATCTGCATCTGGTGCAGCATTTTGAATAATGCTGATGGTGTAAGGCATTAATTATCAGACTATCGGGCCACTTAATACTAATTAGTGACTTCAGACAATGCTTTGTCAGCTGTGATCCGCAGTGCATTGAGAACATATAAGCGGAAATCTACAGACGATTACCAAAGGATGAAGACTACTAATTTATGCAAACGTGAGCACATCTGGGATAACATACCGATGCAATTTGACTGGCTAAGATGCTGTGGCTGTTATCCGTTATATATCCCACTATTGATAATTGTAATTTAATTAGTGAATGTAGAATTTATTTTATTTATAATGACAAGAAGTTATTTCGACATTCATCTTTTTTCATGCAATTTCCCACCTGCTATTTTGTCTTGTCTATGTCTTAAGGTGGCTTTATAGTGGGGGCAAATAAAATATGTTTGTCTTGTTGAAGGTGTTATCGATGCGTGAGTCTTTCAAAAGAAAAGGTTAGAACGGATAATAATTACCATAATTATTGGGATTTAAATAAGAGGAAATGCGGTATATTAAAAATTTGTTAGAAAATGATGTCATGTTTTCTGATAGAGAATAGGAACTACCTAATAACAATGAAAGTGAATGTTCACCAAGTGATTAAAATAAGAGATATGAAGATGAGGATAGCGGGGAAAGCGGTATTAATCAAAATAAATTGTATCAAAATATACCCTTACTCCGCTCCACTAAATTTAGTTCAATTACGAATGATTTTCGATATTCGGGATTTGAGTCGTCAGTGACATCTATACGCGAATGGACATATTTCGTGGAAGTAATTATTCAGAAGCACAAGTACGTTGTTTTATACCTGGATTTGTTTCATTGTAGATTACTATATTTAATAGTGACATCTATTCGTGAATGGGCTTATCTCGTGTGGTTGGTAATTGAGGGGCGTAGTACGCTATTTAATACCTGCGATTTATGAATTTAATTTACTATAGATTACTATATTTAGTATATATTGAGTATTTCTTTGGCCTGACGCTACGTGACATAATGTGGTAATCACATGATATAAATTATCCAATTAAAACATCGGAAAGCATAATTTGAGGAACGTCTTAAAATTTCGAAAGCGAGGTCGTAGATCTTTGTGGCGACGCTTGACGGGTAAGTGCTAATTTTTAATCTTAAAATATTTAGTTCATCTCGCAATATATATCACTAATTTTTTCATTTTAAAATACATAATTAATAATTGTTTCTGATTCGCTTAATCGTATTTGACTAAAGGAAGAATTTGGCATTTTTATATTACACTTTTAATTAGCTTACAGCTTCAATAATCTTAATTTTTGTCGTGGCCGTTGGGTTAGGATATTGATTTATTGGTGAATAATTGCGTCTCTCATTAGTCAAATTCATGTAATTTGAAAGAGGTTTAGTCCAAATTTACAGAGAACGTAACTATTTCACCGTCTAGCGGTCACGCATATTATTTTATGTATTTTCACTCAAATTGATCAGTATTATTTGGGAAATTCTCGGAGTAAATTTTATATATTCCTGCAAAGGTAGTAAATTGAATTTTCAGTAAAGTTTTTCCAAATTTTCCCTCATAGTATTGTTGGTTTTAATATTTTTTCTTTCCAGGCCTATTTAATTAAATACTCAGTTTATTTGTTACATCATGTATATAATTATTAGCACTCACCCTGCCTCGTCTCAACACTGATGTACCGACATTAATTTGCATTTATGAGAGGTTAATCTCACATGTGTAACTTTATCTGTTTTTTTATCTTTTATCTAAATCTCTATCTAGATGAGAGATAGTGATTATCTTATCTTTATCTTTAATTAATTGAGGCGTAATTACGCTCAATTATCGTTTATGTGCCAAGGGCCAAAATAAAAAGTAATAGAAATTACTTATTTGGAGTTATAGGACTCGTTTATAGAGAGGTTGTACCTCTATTTTTCTATTTATCATTAAATTCAAGTTATCTTTTATTTAGATTTACCGAGAGTCACTGAATTGAAACATAATTGCATAATTTTCTTTTGAATTTTAATTTCAGTCTTAATTTCTTTTGAGTTATCTTAAAGTAAAGAAAAAGGATATCTTGAGTAACAGTAGTTATTTATAATTTTTGCTTAACTTAAAATTGTAATTCAAGTTTTTGATTATATCTGCTTTAACCAGTAAATTTTCAAATTGTTGATTACTTCCTCATGTTCAGCAGTGTCACTGATGTTCACATGGTATTTTTCTGAATATTAGTTAATTAGCAGTATACGTTGGTCTAAGACTTGTCTATTTCTTCTCTCATGTGACGACTGATTTGAGACGCCGACGATAGCTGTACCATGCAAATTGGTGGGAATCATCACATGGCAAACCTATAAGTCCTTGATAACCCTAACTCAATTGAACTTTTTTAAATTCTTTAATTTTAATTCTCATCTATAATTAAATTTACTCATAAACTTTACTTCAAATAATTTCATCAATTATATTTGTAATTTAATTATATTGATAATTTTCATTTCACATGACACCATCACTCATATTTGTAAATTAATTGTAAAATTAATATATTGTTGTTTGAATTCCTTTGTTTAATTTATCGCAAGATTGAGGTCTGTCGGACACGAATTATAAGGGCAAATTTCTGATATTCTTATCTTTATAGTTATTGATATTTAAGTATTCATATTCAGTTCGCATTGTCTCTAGGAACTCTGGCGCCCAAACAAATTTCAGTTAATGAAAGAGACAACCCACCCCCTAAGGAAAATTAAAACGAGTCTCATACATTTAATCAACTAATTATCATTACAAATTGACGCCCAATTATCCAATTTCATCACAAAGTGGCGCCCAACGCCATACATAATTAATTAATTAATATTTAGCTAGCTTTCATCACAAAACAATTCAAATTTAAAATATATATTTGTACTTAGACTACCCAAATGGATGTTCATGTCAATGCGGTATTGATCAAAATAAACAATTCAAATTGAAAATATATATTTGTACTTAGACCACCCAAATGGATGTACATGTCAATAAATCAGAATTAAAAATTTATTAACAAAATAAAATACCAATAGGAAGATTAACATGACAAATAATTAAAACTAATTTACCACAAAGAAATTCGTCCACAAAATAATAGACCTTTTGCATTTCTTTAAATACAGCAAAGTTTTGATTTCTTATTTAGTGAAAAATCTTATTAAACATATTTTTCCAATATAGATAGGCGTCTATTCAAATTTAGTGCTTGAGTGGAACAGAGAAGAGACAGACAGCAATTACGTGGAGAAATAACGACTATTACAGTCTGAAATAAAGAAACATAATCTTTTTAACAAATCGGCAAAAAAATTTCAAAATGATAACTCGACAATACTCTAAGTTTCTTCCATTACCTCTGAAAAACAAGGGAGTTACCCTCAGTTACTTTAATGTCATTTGGCGAAGAGAATTAATTACCCCCCCCCCCCTCCTGCGCATGTAAAATGAAGGAAAGCAATGAGAAACAAAAATATGAATATGTCAGGAAAATCAGCCGTTTCGACTGATTCAAGTCAAGATTCCAACTAAGGAAAACCCATAATCATTTAACGCATATTTTTCAGCCCTTGTATTAGTCGGTCTTTAGAGCTTTAAGAACTACATGTTATGCTGCTGCCTGCATTACCTAGATAAGATAACAGACTACAGTTTATCTGATATGTGGGAAAAGCAGCTACAGTTCTTAAACCGATTGCTGAATATAGAAGTACAGATATTTATCAGCTTAATGTTGACTATTGTACTCATACGTTTTATACTAGAAGAACTTCACAGCAACGATCTGTTTCCAGTGGCAAAATATATTTTCAGAGTTCAACAAAATTTAGTTCATGATCTAAACTATATCTATAAACATGAACGAGAAAGAGCTGCAAAAGAGCTAGTGAAAGCTCATAAAGTCGTAAAGCGAAAATATCAATCCCTAAAGACAGATATAGCAGAATCAAAAATTCGCCAAGAAAAAGAGCTAAAGCCAATTACTCTACCGTTGCAGGAATTAATTAAAACTATAAAATCGGAACCATTAATAAAACGGGAAGTATCTTCACCTCCGTTATTTTCCACTCCTCAACATTCTAACTTTTCATCTATCAAGCAACAACAACCAACAAGAAGCCGGACAAACATATATCAAAGATATCTCCCCACTGATATACCATCATTTTTGCAAGACAAAGAAATATTTCAGGGTAATGATAATAATGATGATGTTTTTTACCCAGCTCTAGTCTCAGATTGAGTTCCACAATAATATTTCAAGAAAGAGAACGTAGTTTTAGTCCAAACGAGTCCACCATAACCGAACCAACTAAGGATTATCCTGAAACATTTCACCCGCTCGTAAGAACATTTGTTGATTTGGCAATTAAGGGTACACGAGATGTGGATAACACTCACGGCCTGACTCATGATCCTGTAAGCAAAAAATGGAAACTTTCAAAATATAGTATTCAATGAGTTTTTTTGAATTGTTTTGGCACTAAATGAACTCAAATGGAACACATTTACATAAATTTGGAAGAGAATCATTTGAATAAATAGAAAATGCTGTTCCAAACAATATTTCAGTCAATAAAGTCAAGAGTTTGGGGGCACTTTTCTCAGTTTTGTCAGGGACGATATTATAAATCGGAAGAGTCCACAACTCCGGAGTAAATACTGAACATATTTGAAGATTATGATGCAGAAAGAAAACTGCTTCAAGGTGGTTCTCAATTAAATAATAGGTGAGTGCAAAAGTACTGAGCACCGAAAAATTAGTTGCTGTAGCAAGATGGTTTGCAGAAAAATGCTTGGTGAGCTTGCTTGGAAAGGTAACGAATTGGTGACTTATTGAAAAGATGCTGGATATCAAAGGCGAATTTACTGGAGGAATTGAGTGTAACCACATTTCGTTCTAGAACTACCCAAAGGAGTGTCAAGGCTCTGACAAGCGCGAAGCGATAACTGGTTGGTAAAAATAACAGCCTTTCACGAGAATCGAACATTTTTCGACAAAATTGTATCTATTATGGTATTGTATCCATAAATTCCAGATTATTCCTATTTATATCCACAAGTACTGCTGCAAAAGACATCGACTTTCGTGTTCCGCCTTTAACACTTTCTACTAAAAATCTAGTAGTGCCAAATTCCTGCACTAAGTGAATGCAAATAAGGCTCATTTACATAAATGTGGAAGAGAATCACTAGAGTAAATAGAATATGCTGTTCCAAACAATATTGCAGTCAATATTGTAAAATCCAAAAAAGATAAATTTGGAGGCACTTTTCCGAGTTTTGTCCTGAATGATATTATAAATCGGAATTGTCCACAACTCCGGAAGAATACTGAACATATCTGAAGGCTATGATGAAAAACGACAACTGTTTCAAGGTGGTTCTCAATATAAAGCCCAAAAGTACTGAGTACCGAAAAATTAGTTGCTATGGCATGATGGTTTGCAGAAAAATGTTTGGTGAGTTTGCTTGGAGAGGTAACGAGTTGGAGAATTACTGTAAAAATCAACTCTTTGACAAGGAACTGGATATCAAAAATGAATTAACTGGAAGAAGTGAGTACAACTAAATTTTCTCTACAACTATCCAAAGGAGTGCTAAGGCAGCAAGCGGTAAGTGGTTGATAAAATAACAACCGAAAATGTTTCGGCAAAATGGTATTCTACCCCAAAATTCCAAATTATTCTTACTCAATTAACTCTGGAACATAAAGGAGCAATTCTTCGTGGACGGAAAGCTGTCGACGTCGATTTTCGTGTTCAGCCTTTAACACCTTATACTGAAATTCTAGTAGAGCCAAAGTCATACACTAAGTGAATGCAAATAAGGCACATTTACATAAATTTGGAAGAGCATCACTGGAGTAAATAGAATATGCTGTTCCAGAGAATATTGCAGTCAATATTGTAAAATCCAAAAAAGATAAATTTGGAGGCAATTTTCCCAGCTTTGCCCTGAACGATATTATAAATCGAAAGTGTCCACAACTCCGGAACGATACTGAACATATCTGAAGGTTATGATGAAAAACCACAACTGCTTCAAAGTGGTTCTCAATATAAAGTGCAAAAGTACTGCGCATCGAAAAGTTAGTTGCTATGGCAAGATGGTTTGCGAAAAAATATTTGTAAGCTTTCTTAGAGAGGTAACAAGTTGGTCAATTATTGTAAAATTCGACACTCTGAAAAGGAGCTGGATATCAAAAATTTATTTGCTGGAAGAAGTGAATACAACTAAATTTTCTCTACAGCTACCCAAAGGAGTGCCAAGGTTCTAGCAAGCGGTAAGTGGTTGATAAAATAACAACCTTTCAAGAGGAACGAAATTTTTTTGGCAAAATATTATCTACTATGGTATTGTACCCTAAACTTCCAGATTATTCCTACTGAATGAACTCTACAACTTATTAATAAAGCAACGATTCTTCGTGAACAAAAACCTGCCCCATCCGCATCCACAAGTGTTGCTGCAAAAGATATTGACTTTCAGCCTTTAACACCTTCTACTAAAATTCTAATAAATCCAATCTGAATGCAAATGAGGCACATTTACATAAATTTGGAAGAGAGTCACTTGAATAGATGGAAAATGCTATTCCAAACAATATTTCGGTCAGTAATGTCAATCAAGTTTGAGGGCACTTTTTCCAGTTTTATCCTGAACAAAATTATGAATCGAAAGAGCTCACTACTCCGGAGCAAATACTGAACCTTTTGAAGATTATGATGCAAAACGAAAACTGTAAGTGCAAAAGTCCTCAGCATCGAAGAAATAGTTTCTAGGGCAAGACGGCTTATAGAAAAATGTTTGGTGAGCTTGCCTGGAGAGGTAACGAGTTGGTGAAGTATTGTAAAAAACAACACTTTGAAAGAGAGCTGGATATTAAAAGTCAATTAGCTAGAAAATGTAACTTAACTACAACTACCCAAAGGAGTGCCGAGGCTCTAGCAAACGGTAAGTGGTTGATATAAATAACTATTCACGAGAACAGAAAGTTTTTCAGCAAAGTGTTATCTCTTATGGTATTGTATCCTAAAATTCCTCATTATTCCCACTAAATGAACTCTAGAACTTACCAGTTAAACAGCGATTCTTCGTGAATGAAAAGCTGTCCTATTCACATTCACAAGTGCTGCTGCAAAAGACATCGACTTTCGTGTTCAGCCTTTAATATCTTCTACTGATATTCTAGTAGAGCCAAATTCATGCACTAACTGAATGCAAATGAGGCACATTTACATAAACGTGGAGGAGAATTACTTGAATAAGTAGAAAATGCTCAATGCTCAATTTTGTCCTTAACGATATTATAAATTGGAAGATTCCACAACTCCGGAAACATACTGAACATATCTGAAGGTTATGATGAAAAACGACTACTGCTTCAAGGTGGTTCTTAATATAAAGCGCAAAAGTACTTAGCACCGAAAAATTAGTTTGGGTGGATTGCAGAAAAATAATTAGTGAGCTTGCTTGGAGAGGTAACGAGTTGGAGAATTATTATTGTCAAAATCAACACTTTGAAATGAAGCTGGATATCAAAAATGAATCTACTGGAAGAAGTGAGTACAACTAAATTTTATCTAAAACTACGCAAAGAAGTGCCAAGGTAAGTGGTTGATAAAAATAACAACCTTTCACGAAAATCGAACATTTTTCGACAAGGCATTGTATCCTAAAAGTCCAGAATATTCCTACTTAATGAACTCTAGAAGTTGTAGAGTCATCAGTAAAGCAGCGATTCTTCGTGAACCAAATCTTGCCCCATCCGCATCCACAAGTGCTGCTGCAAAAGATATAGACTTTCGTTTTCAGCCTTTAACATCTTCTACTGAGATTCTAGCAGAGCCAAACTCATGCTGAATGCAAATGAGGCAAATTTACATCAATTTGGGAGAGAACCACTTGAATAAATAGAACATGCTATTCCAAACAATATTTCAGTCAATGACGTAAAATCAAAGAAAGATCAGCTTGGGGGCATATTTCCCAGTGATGTCCTGAACGATATCATAAATCGGTAGAGTCCATAACTCCGGAACAAATACTGGACATATTTGAAGATTATGATGCAAATCGAAAATTGCTTTATGGTCGTTCGCAATTTAAAAATAAGTGCAAAAGTACTGAGCACCGAAAAATTAGTTGCTATGGCAAGACGGTTTGCAGAAAAATAGTTGATGAGCTTGCTTGGAGAGGTAACGAGTTGTTGAATTATTGTGAAAATCAACACTTTGAAAAGGAGCTAGATAGCAAAAATTAATTTACTGGAAGAAGTGAATGTAATTAAATTTTCTTTAAAATTACCCAAAGCAGTGCCAAGGCTCTAGCAAGCGGTAAATGGTTGATTAATATAACAACCTTTCATGAAAATCAAAGCCTCATTCATATCCACAAGTGCTGCGAAAAATTAGGAGCTATGGCAAGATGGCTTGTAGAAAAATGTTTGGTATGCTTGCTTGGATAGGTAACGAGTTGCTGAATTATTGTAAAAATAACGCATTGAAATGGAACTGGATACCAAAGGTGAATTTACTGGAAAAGGGGACTATAACTAAATTTTCTCTACAACTACCCAAAGGGTTCGAAAATCTTTCTGCAATATTTTATCTCTTATGGCATTTTCGCCTAAAATTCCAGATTATTCCATTTTAATGAACTCTACAACATCAATAAAGCTGCGATTCTTCGTGAACGAAAACCTGCCCCGTCCGCATCCACAAGTGCTGCCGCAAAAGACATCGATTTTCATTTTCACCCTTCAACATCTTCTACTGAAATTTTAGTAAAGCCAAACTCGTGTCCTCCTCCGTCAAGGGATCCGAACCTCCAAGTTTATCATTCATCGACTGCGCAAGATTTTACAGAGCAAAGTTCACTCCGTCAATAAAATTGTGTGAAATGCAGCAGAAATATTACCCTAGAAAAACTTCTAAAATTCAGTTCCCGTAATAAATAAAATAGGAAATATTCAAAAATGTAGTCGGAATATAACTGTTGCCTTAACAGCACTTAAAAATTTGCCAGTAAATAGGCGTTAGTGGGAAACAAAGAAAAAATTAGCCAAGAAATTAACAAACCTTGAAAGCTCTTCTGCCAAGACACTGTTTGGAGAAATTATGTATAACTACCATGCCCGATAACAAAATCATTACCCTCTCCAGAATCTACCAGGCTTCAAAGGAAAATCTCGAAAAAATATTGCTTGGGTATATACAATGAATACGTTCTTGTATATCGAGTCTATATGATGATGAATAATACCCACTTCGAACACTTACATCTTCAAGGCTGAAGCTAACTCAAACCAACCGAATATGCACTTACAAAGTTTTGACTCAACCCTCTTGAAAGGGGGTAAGATTGAATGGAATTTAACCTTGTAATTTTAATTCGTGATATATATAATGATACTCTTCAGGATTTTCGTTATCTGGAGTTTATACTTTACGCGAATTAACTAAAATTCTTGAACAATATTGAATCAGGTTGAATGTTTGAGACTAGTTTGCTTATTGATTTTAACTAGTAATAATATCTATGTTTATTCCACTCAGAGGAAAAAGTGATTGCTCTTCCAACTCATGTCTATAAAATCATAAAATCCTATTATGTCAACTTAGTTCACAGTTAAATGCAAGAAAGTAGCCCAACATCGCGTATTATAAAGCATAAGAGGATATTATACCCTTTTCGAAGCAATAATTGCTAAATCCGATACAGCTTCGATTTAATGTTCAGAAGCAACTCGCGAACTTTCAGTTATAAGCGGGCTGAGTTGGGAAATGATAATGCCAATATTCTCGATTAGGAATCGTAAACTTGAAGCTGCGCCGGATTAGCGCGAGAGCTTGGAGTTTGAAAGTGGGATTTCGCAAATATGTATTAATTGTTGTTGACTAGTTGGACACTGTAATTGACTCTCGGAAATCTCTTTGTCTAGAACCATCATTGAAAGTATGCTTGAGTAATATTCATTGTATTGAATATTAATAATTATTATATTTTCTTTTAACTAGCTTGGAACTAAAAGCTTTTGGAATGCTATCAATGAATGCCGAAAGAACTGGAAAGTTATAAGTAAAACCAAACAAGTTATTCAAATCCTTAGATAAAAACTCAATTTTTATGGAATGAGATTTTTTTAAAATTAAACTAAAGACAAAATTCTGTATATAAATACATTTCAATACAGTTCACAGGGTAAGTTTGTTTTTAAAATTGACGGCATAGTTACTTGAAGAAAAACGGTTTTTATTCTCCCACAAAGTGTTTTTCGCGTCTACGCTGCTTAATATGCCAACTTACATATTTGTTATTTTTTATATAATCTGAGACATTGTGTTTTTATATTTGTTTATATGAAATTGACTATTGATAATTGGTTTTCTACTTCTTATACATTCACTCAACTGAGGAGTGCGATAAATTATGATGTCTGTATGTTTGAAATGTGTTCACCAAATTAAGTGTTTTTTGTTTTAATTTACAGGACCTTAACTAACCTTAACTTGTGTCAACTACTTGAGTCGAATAGAATTTAATGATCAAAATGTCGACTATTGTATTAAACGAAAAATAAGTACAAAAATTGAACATAAGCTTTATATCAAATTGATGTGGGTCGAGAGTTATCAACATCCAACTGAGAGGGATTCGTGCTACAGTTAGAAGCATCACAAATTTAATATGGTCAATCACGATAACTACAATATATATTGTCAAGTACAATAGATGCCGAAAAGATTGGAAAGTAGTAAATAAAGCCGAACAAATAAAGTAGTAAATAAAACCAGATAAGTTAGACAAATCTCATTATAAAAAAATCGACATTTAGAGAATGAAACTAAAGCCAAAATTTTACATATAAGACATTTAAATACAGTTCACAGGTAAAGTTTATTTTTAAAACTGATGGCAAAATTGCTTCAAGAAAAATGGTTTTTATTCTCCCACTGGGTATTTTTCGCGTCTACGCTACTTGATATGCCAATTTAATTATTAGTTATTTTATATATAATGTGAGACATTGTGTTTATTTATTTATTTATATCAAAGGAATTATTTATAGTTTCTTTTCTACTTCATATACTTTTACTCAACTGAGTAGTGGGATAAATTATGATATCTGTATCTTTAAAATGTGTTTACCAAATTAAGTGACTCTTTTTCAATTTTACAAGGACTTTACTAACCTTAACTTGTGCAAATAATGCTCTTAAATAATAAGAATCGAGAATTAAAAAAAGAGGAGTCGAGAGAAAATTTAATCCTTAATATGTTACTCTGAAAATAAATACTAAAATTTTATATATGTTTTATGTCAAAGTGATGTGGGTCGAGAGTTATCAACATCCAACCGAGAACGATTCTTGCTGCAGTTAGGGGGGCATTTATAGAATAAGGAAATTTATTGAGATATTTATCGCTCCTACCCCTTTACTGGTCTTAGAGCCGTCGGTATACCATGCTTGGTCTGCTTCTATACGAGGCCCCCCTCCTATTATTCTCGTCCTACAATTGCTACTGGGAAGGGTGTATCAAACCCATAGGAGGTAGTTGTTTCGTCTGATGGCATTTCGAAGAGATACTTAATCTCCTCGCTGTCCTCTAGTTTTCCAGCTTGTGGGCCTTTCTCATTCAATGATGGGCTTGTTGCCTTGCTTGAGCCGGTATTGTACTATTCGTACGTTCCCCTGTAAGAGGATATGTAACGGAGGGAGATTCAGCAGGACTTCCAGTGCTGCAGTTGGGGTTGTTATCATCGCCCCGAGACGCACAGACATGTACGCCTTCTAGTTGCCTGATTGCACCTGCTTGCGTGGCCTTTATGCCCCAGGCTATAGAGCCATATTTTAGCTTACCATCATTTTGTATAACCAGAGATTAAATTCAGAGCTCAGCCCTCAGTTTCTCCTGCAAAGTGGCTTGCATCTGCTCAGTGCAATTCTTGCTTTCTGAGTGAGTTTGATAAGATGCGGTTCCCAAGTCATACCTTGGTCAAAAGTGACATATAGGTATTTGAGTTCCTTGGAAAAAAGAATTATTATCCCATTGAGCATTGGATTTTTCAAATCCTTAATGCTCTTCTCTTTGTGAATGGGAATATTGTGGTTTTCAGCGGATTACCTGACAGGTCCTCCTCTTCACACTATTTGCTTACAATAATCAAGGCCTTTTGTGCTCTTGTTGAAACATAGCCCATGTTCCTTCCCCTGACTACTAGATTAAGTCGTCTGCGTAGCATAGGCAGAATTATCGTTCGTTTTCCATCTTGTCTAGTAGACTATCTACCAGAATGGCCCGCAGTAGTTGTGATAGGACCCCTCCTTGGGGGAGACCCTTCCCACCTGCGCCGTAATCATATCCGCACCTATAATGGCAGTCATTTTCCTATACTTTAGGTTTGTTTGGATCCAGTTACAGATGGTTGTGGGGATTTCTTTGTGTTTGAGTGCCTTAACCAGCGATTTGACTGGAGCATTAATGAAGGCACCCTCTATGTCTAGAAAGGTGGCTAGTGCTACTCCCTTATCGTCTATTGCCTTCATCAGGAGTCTATTTGGAGCTTCCAGGGCCAAATCTGTAGACTTTCCTGGTTGGTACGCATATTGACACTCGTTAAGGGCTATGTAGAGAGAATGTTGTCGCGGATATACCGATCGACTAGTTTTTCTAGTGTTTTAAGCAGGAATGAAGTTAGACTTATTTGTCTGTATGACTTTGGCGTTTGGTCTGGTGTCCTATCTATTTTTGTCAAAAAGAAGACCTTTGCCATTTGCCATACCGGTGGCGTGTGGCCCCATGCTATGCATGCTCTGAGTATCTTGCAGATATGTGGCAGTAGTATATCCTGCCCTTTCTGCAACAGAACTGGGTAGATTCTATCTGGTTCGGGGGATTAAAAGGCTCAAATTCCCATATTGCCTATTTAATTTTTTCAAATGTTACAATCTCGTTAGTCCTTTTTCAATCTATCTTTTTTGGCCTTACAGGCCTTTTTGTTGGCTCTGGCCTGCTCTGGTTGTTTATGACTCTGGACCCTGGGAAATGTGTATCCCTCAGTAGTTCCAGAATTTCTTTTGTGGTGCTGGTAAACGAGCCATCTGGTTTCTTTAGATGTCCAGCTTCACCCACAGTGCCTTCGACGGCCAGAACTTTACCTGTGAACTGTATTGAAATGTTTTCTTTAAATATAAAATTTTACAGGAACTTTACTAACTTTAACTTGTGCAAATAATACTATTAAATAATAAAAATTAACAATATAAAGAGGAAAGTCAAGAGAAAATTTAATGCTTAAAATAAGTATAAAAATTTGAAGTATGCTTTATGTCAAAGTGATGTGGGTCGAGAACTATCAACATCCAACCGAGACCGATTCGTGCTACAGTTAGGGGCATCAAAAATGTAATTTGATCAATTACGATCATTTATAATATATACTGTCCAGTACATCAAATATTTCGAAGAATTTGTGAAGGAAATTACTGAGTGGTCAGCTATGCTTCTGGTGATACCGATGATGATATAAATAAATGATAAGTAGAAGAACAGATTCACAAAACCAAGAAATACTAAATAATAATGGATTTTGGGAAAAAGCAATCCAAAGTTAATCGTAAGACGAGGCTCAGACGATGGATGTTGGTGGAGATTGATTGGAATTGCAATTTACCATACAAAGAACAGTTAGGTAGCTTAAATTATATAATGATGGACACTAGACTTGATATTTGCTTCAGTGTAAGTTGCTTTGATGAGTGCCTACATTGTTCAAAAGATAAAAATGTTAATTATAAAATATATTGATTTAGTTTCAAAAGATATTTTAGGATAACCAGAAGGCAGAGTTTACAAATGATTTCCTAGACAGAAAATCTGTAAGTAGTTTTCGTTTCAAATTATTTGATATCTTGGAGTTCTAAGCAATAGAGAATTGTCACGTTATCAAGTACAAAATTTTAATTTGTTGCACTATGCGCCACTTCATGTGAGTTACTTTGTTTTGAAAAATTGTTAACTGATTTAACGATTAAAATAATTACTTTACTAGTGTCTTTATTTGAAGATAATCAAAGTATTATAAAGTTAATTTAAAATTTTGAAAATAATTGGAATAGTAAGCACATCGTCGTAGAATTACATTTTGTGTTAGATTTAGTAAATCAGGGAGTTTAAAAACAGATTATCTATGTACAAAAGTCTGTAGGACCTGCAAATGATTGTAATTTTGTGTTAAATATAGAAGATTAGAATTAAGATGTTTTTGAGAAGTCAGGTTTAAAGGACGGTGTCTGTATAAACAGTTGTTATTGACAATTATAAAGGCTGTATAATGAGTGTCAATTTTAAACTAGTTTTATATTCTCTGATTCTTTTGTCAAATGCCATCTATCATGACATATAAAGTGAATCTCTAGAAATTAGAAACCATTTACAGTTGTATAATTATGATAGTATTTTGTTAAATGGCTAATGGTACTTTTCCATGTAGATAACTCACGAGCCTCGAAAAATATGAATTATGTGTGCAGATTTACTTGCAGCAGTATTAAGGGATCATTAAAACCTCTTTAATGTCGCCGATGTGGAATTTATCCTAGTGCAAAAGGCAGCAAAACGAACAATAACTTCTGGTCAAAGTGAATTATTCATATTTTTTGACATATGCTTCATTGGTATTACAAAACTGCAAATAGCTATGATGGATGTAAGAAACCATTGGGTAACGAATAACACAACTTATTTCCATTAAGGTTTTGATTTTTTTTAGATTCTACGAGATCCGGAAGGAGTACTTGTGTTACTATATTTGGGTTGCAGTACTCAGGGGTTAACATAGGTTCAATTTAGATATTTCTAGTTAATTACTAAGCACTACAATATGACAATGCATGTTTCAGACTTAACTCTAGTTTCTTTAACAATAGAAGCGACGATTTGAAATGTTGTAAAATAGCTTCTTGTTACGATGTTAACATGGCGCTTAAATTTTGATTTGGTATACAGTGCAAAACTGTCACACGCTTAAGTCACCGAAAGTTCTAAGATTAAATAAAATTTAATTTCAAAAACTGACTAAATATACATTTAGTCCAACGTCTTTTCAGATATAATGAAAGATGATAGATTGCCCCATTGAAAAATAAGCATCAGTCAAAAATAATATTAATGGGATGAAATATGGCAAAAGATAAAAAAGTAATTCTATTTCTTTATCTCCCGTTTCCCGCAAATATTGAATTTAAAACTTTTCATTTAATACAAAGCCATTCTTTTTCAATTTCAGTTATTTGACACTAAAATCAATAAGTTCCTTTCGTTCCCCAGTTCGCTCCGTTTGATTTTAATTGACTGTCCCGGATTACAAATGTTCTACTTTGGAACTTAATTTACCAATTGGGCGTATATTTTTCTAACAGATTTTTTTGAATATACGGACATTAATTAGTAATATTTAAGGCAAATATTTAATAAATATGAAATAATGTACTGGAAAGATATCATTTCCTGCGATATATGCTTATTTTTGAAAAATATCGCCTTCGTTATTTCATTCATTCATGTTTGTTCCCACTATAGACAGCCATCTTTAAATATGCTATACATTTATTAGGGTCATGTTTTTACACTAAGCCTACGCCAAGATAATTTGATTTCGGCACGAGAAAAAAGAACTCCTTTTACTTAAGAGATTGTATCCCAACTTTGACCCTTAAGGATCTAATCCCTTTACATCATACAAAGTCGGTTTTTCGACCCCAGATAACAACATCTAAACGGATACCAAATTGTTTCCGACCTTTACCTTTACTCATCAAGTTAAACTAATTTAGAGTCGGCCTTAATTAAAATTACTTAAAAGTTTCCAACTTCGTCCTCAAATGTTGTTTTTGTTTACTTCGCTTCTTCGTTAGTTTTTAGAGAATTAGACGGATAATGAAGTTCAAAATTGGATTCAGGAAGATAAACCGTAAGATCAATTTATGTTTTTGCGTCATGTAATATTTATGCGTTTTTTTGGAGCTTTATTATTTGATTGTTCCGATTATATGTTTTTCTTATCGGTTTCCAAATATAGGTATAAGATAATTATAAAAATGTAAAAATTTAAATAATTCAACCATCATCACTCTCTCTTCGTTGAATAAGAAATATATTAGGAAACTTCAATTGTTGGAGCTCCAAATTCAGAAAGCCGTACCTTATATCACATTTACAATTTAATTGTTCTTCCACTACACCCATACTCAACCCCGCACAGTATGATACACAAATGGTTACTCCAGTCAATTATTCAGTAATTTGTATTCACTAAGAGCAATAGTATAAGACGATCATATGATCATCAAAAGCTATAATTTTAGAAACAAATGTATTGGAAATGTTTCGCAAATCCAAAAGGAAATTAGCTTTTGTTAAACTAGTGGTAGCATCATGCCCACCACTGGTGGTCCATTTATTTTCAAACACACTGCTTAGTGAGCCATTCAGTCCCATTTTCATGTCTCCTAAAGTATACACTTCAGCGAAACAATATGTCTATTTGTCAAAAACTTAATAAATTTACGCTATACTTTATCACTATAATGCGCATGTCTTTTCGGTTAAGTTATACTTTGAATAGTTTATAAGTGTTGTTCACTGTTTATAATAATGTTTCTAACAGTTGTGTTGCATTTTACTTATCGTTAGTTTCGGCTATTTTATTTAGGTAACTATTTCAGTTTTTACCGGCAGGGTAGTTTAACTTGATTTTACTCAGATATCTAATTTAATTTAACTACTTCACAAGCTTATTTTTAAAATTGATTTAATTTAGAGCTTCGACTTCACAACTTGGAAAGCATCACTCAGGGGGGCTGAGTTTTGAGATTTGGAAGATTGAGCCCAGAGATGGCCTCAAGGCCATGCACATGTGTGCTGTTAAACTCAGTTTTAGCAAAAAATTATGTTGCTGGTTATGACCCCCGAACCCTACGCACATGTAAGCTGTAGGGAACTGGTTGAACAGGTTTGGGTGAGAAACAAAGTCTCTGGAACTCATGATTCACTTGAGTATTTATATAATAAAATTTGCTGGCCTTTTCGCGTCTAAGGTTCATACTCGCTTGCGATGATCGCTCGCATTGTTATAATTTATCTTGAATGTTTATATAAGATTTTCCAAGTTTAAGTTCCAAGTTAGGACAGGGTAATTATTATTCAGTGATTTGTACATTTTTGTAGTTCATAATATTAAGTCTCTAAGAGTTACCGAAATGTAACAATAATTTGGATAATGATCTTGTAAATTTCTAAAGTAACTTTGTAGTATGATCATGTTTTCATCTGACCTTTATCTCTTACAATAGTATCAATAATAATTGTATGATTGTGTACAATATATTTAAGGATCTTCTTGTATATGTATAAGTTAATCAAATTAATCAATCAAAGATTTTCAGTTTAAAATATATACATTATTACCGATTAAGATTGTTAATAGTTCTCCTATCAGTTCATATCGGAAATATTCTCAATTTATTGATTCATGTGGGTCAAAATACATATATCACCACCGAAGTCCCTCAAATATACTCAACGATTGACGAACGGACATGTATTGAATCTAAATTTTAAAGTTGATAATAATTAAAACATTGAAAATGCATTATTTGCAATCATATGTTCGACAGCTATAATGCGAATATAATAAACAAAACTCCACTGCAATAAATTAATATTTCGGTCAGAATTAGAGGTGCCGCTAAAATTGCTAATTGCCTTCATTAGGCAAGTGGAATACCAGATAGACCTGTCGCGGATATTAGAATTTACTGATTAAACTGTAGATTTATATAAAATACATATTAATAAAAGTAATCATTGATCTAGTTATTCAGGCACAACTTTTACTATTTTCCATATCAAATTTGAAAATCTGTGGCGTTTGTGAGAAAAGCGCTAAGCTTAGATAAATATATAGCTTTTTTCATTACGATGCACCCCTACTAGGGTAGATAACCCAAATCACATCCTAAGCTAGAGCGTTTTTCCAAATTTAATCATATAAGGTACTACCTATAATTCGTTATTTAAATATAGAAAAATAATTTGCTGCCTATTGTTCGGAATTTGTTTTCATTTCCCAGTAGCTGTCTTATGTTGTCGAATTAATTAAATCACATTTAATTTCTCATCATTATATTATACATATAAAGTAATCCTTCAGATTTATGATTGGAATATATAACAGTAATTTGCTACAGAACACTTATAGCTTATCTACTACTGACGATATACAACAACAATTATAGAATTGTATTTTGCCTTTTCATTTCCCCCTAACTATCTAAGATCACAGCTGTAAAATAACTATCAGGATCAAGACCAACGAATCGTATTTCAAGTGATGGCGAATTTATCGATTAAAAAGTTCAATTGTATTTATAAAATTGCATAGATTAGAATATGCTTTTTTCGGGAGTTTTCCAGAACGGCCTGTCCACCACTGTGACCTGTAAGATATATTGCGGCTCTCCCTGCTTTTGGAGCACCTCATCTACGTTTTGTACCTTTAATTATTATACTCCATAGTCTTGATAATGACCTCTTAGTGTAGCATTTAGTTACTGGATTGTATCCATGAGGATACCCTCACAGTGGCATAGAACGTGGGTTGGAGGTTCCTGTTCTTCTTGGCAGAGCCTGCATGGGATTTTATCTGCTAGAACCATCGATTTAATTGTCTTTTCAGTTGCAAACCTGCCAGCCATTTTATTGTTGCTCAGTAAATCATTTGTGAGCTTTATTGAGGAACTCTTTTTTCCTAGACCATCCTTTCCCGTAGCACTGCGGTCATTGTAGGCCTATTGAACTTACCATTCATTTTACTGTTTCCACCCACTCATCAAAGTTTCTTGTAGTAACTTTTACGTGACTACTGCCGATTGGGTGGTTATAGTATTCAGCTCTAGTTTTTTCTTTCCCAATATACCTCCTGCGATCTTGGGGTTCGCCTTGGCTGATTATGTGCTGCCTAGTTTCCCTATGGTTGCCGCAAAGCCTGCATCTAGAGACTTCATTATAAAGCTTCATTTTATTTAGGTGATTCTTGATAGCCAAATGACTTGATAGGATTGTGAGTTGATTCCTGCTAAGGCTGAGAATTTAACACCAATACTCCCTATTACATTCATACTGTGGTAAATCCCTGCTTGCTATTCCAGTGGACTATGTGATTATCCTTGCTTTACAGCATCTCATACTGTGCATTATGGTATGGTGAAAGCTAGTTCAGGGCCAATCAGGGCCAGCAATTATGTTGCTTATGCCTTCCTTGCAAGCTCATCAGCTCCTTTATTACCAAGAGTGCTTCTGTGGCCCGGTACCCAGAATAGCTTTACTGTATTTCTCAGATCTCGTTTCAGTCTGGCATTACCAGATGAGTTTGGATATGATCTTCTGCTCACGAAAGCTCTAAAGACTGCTGGACTATCTGAGCATACGCATGTTCAGTGTTTTGAAAGGACCTTCTGCTATTTTCCAAAGCCCGCTATAGAATGGCATAGGTTTCTACTTTGAATGCAGTCGAGTGATTAGTCAGAGAAAAAACTAAGTCTTTTGATCTCAATCCATGTATTGCCGCCCCTGTGCTATCCCAGAGAGGTACCCTTAATACAATTTTTAGCTTGTCCCTGCGCCGTGGTTGGACATTCCAAAATTCCTGATACTCCGCTGCTACCCATTTCATACCGGATGCCTTAATAGTACACCTGGTCATCTCCCAAAAGGGTTCTGGTCATCGGCTCATCGGCTCTTTTATTGACTTATGGCTTTCGTTCCCCGGAGCCCAAACTAGGGTCATTTTGTTTTGACTACCTAGCTCGTTCAATGCCAGTTTGGATGTCATATTGTTAACCTTGATTACCGAAGCAGATTACCACCCTCTTATTGTTGGTTTTTTCTGTTCTTCATTTTCTTTGCTCACTGTTCTATGGCCATTACTTCCGCCCAAAGACCGTGGCTAGATTTTCCGTAGATATACTTGTTTCCATCCTTGGTTTATATATACCGGCTCCGATACCTTGATTGGGCTTCGAGTCGCCAGTATACCAGATGAGCCTTTCCCTTATGATAGGCCTTTCTCCAATCGTTTCTTTCTGGCATTACGACCTTAAAATTGTTTTGAAATCTATGTGTTGCAGTGGTGTAATGGGCGTTTGGGTTATTTAGTCTATGGGTTACAGACCTTGCTTCTCCTTGTACGCAAACCTCTAAAGCGGCAGTTGGGGCTGAATTCATGGTTTTCGTGGCGCACAGGTACGATTGAATTTGCACGCCACTCAATAGCTTTCTCGGCCCCACTTGCCTGGTTTCTGTCCACGACGTAACTGCTCCATATCTTGTCATAGGTCTCATCAACCTTTTGTATAACCATAGGATCATCTTAGGTCTCAGACCCCAATTTTTCCTACACATTCTTCTACATCTGCCTAATACTATCGTAGCCTTCTGTGTAACCCTTTGAATGTGTGGATATTTATTCGCTTGGTATCAGTCAGCAGGTTTCACCAAACAAAGTTTTAAAATTAGCACGAGCATTACTTTTTTTACGTATTCATATTAATATGATCTCTGATAGACCTGAAATGTAAGGTATAAAGAGGTTTGTATTACGTCTATTATGATTTTGACTTAAATTTGTTTGTTCAAGTTCTATAAAAGTGTTTAATAATACAAAGTATAATAATGTAAATTGTGTATCTTGTATAAAATCAATAGGATAGTTATTATTAATCTTAACAGTTTTAATAACACATCATTTTTACACTTCTTCTCACCTTTATATCGTATATAAAACGCGTATAGCTTACCTGCGAATATAATTAGAAGCGCGAAGTATATGGCAAACTATTTTGACACTCACATAGGAAAATCCTGTCATCATGATTTACTCATCTAATTGTATTTAGAATTATTTATTTGGTATCAAAAATCCTGGAAATAACGGCATATTCGCCAAAAATCTCTAATTTATATTTTAAATTTCTTGCAAAGTGTAATACCTCTCCTCAAAACAGAAATACATATATTTCAAAAAACAAACTGTTTAGCTGAAACAGTATAAGAGCATCTGAAAAATATAACCTCCTGTCCTCTAAAAATATTACTCTGCAGAGCAACATTGTTTGAGTTGCGCCCGTAAGATAGAAGTATCGATCTTAGTGTGTAACCAGTAGCGTCGCATTCTATTTGAACTTAAAACGTATGAATCAAAATGTGATGCTTTTGAGATATTACTGATGGATTCAACTAGTGTATATATCCTTATTTGTAAATATGTGATTTTCATTTGTGTCAGGCACTATTTGTGTATGGCCCTCGAAGCCACTAAAATCCATTGCCGCTGCTAAACACAAATGGTGATGAAAAAAATACATTTTTTATGGCAGTGGTACACACACCAAAATGAGATCCTATGGCACTCGACGGGCGGTATGTGTGCGAGGATGGTGATTGACACGGTTCTTGGTTAGTTGTAGGTTATAATTAGGGGGGAACAGATGTCCGGGGAGTGAGTTCCACAGTGGCGTAGTGCGCCAGACGAAGAAGAGGAGCAACTTTCTAGGCGTTCCCACAGGGGCGTTCCTGTACCCAGTTGTACAACGAGCGGGTACGTTCTTGCCATCTGTCACAACTGTCTGCCAGGCGTTGCTGGGAGCGGAATAATGCGGGCAAATCCTGGGAATATCTGCCATGAAAATACCTGGCCACATGTCTGCGGTTTTCCACTATACGGACCACGGAACAACTCAGGGTCGCCGACGAGATGCACAGCTCTCTTCCGAATGGAATCCAGCAGCTTTGGGGTGTGCTTAGGTGCGGCACCGCAGATGTGTGAGCAATATTCTAAGCATGGTCTAATTAGCGCCTTGTAGAGCAAGAGGGCACCAAGCTTTTGCGAGGCTGATTTTTCGATGTTAGCAACATGGCCATGCCAGGACCTATTGCTGTTGACTGAGACACCCAGTAGTCCGATTGACGAAGATGAAGAAATAGTCGGTCCTGCCATAATGATGTCAGGACCCGCCGCATTGGCCTTCTTTGTAATCGTGGTTGCTAAGGTTACCAAATTCCTGTTACCCCAGGTACGAACTTTTTCCAGATCTTGATTAATTGCTGTAATCTGATACTGTCTGCGGTGTTAATTCTCAGTCGCTGGCAAAGGTTTTTGTGATCCAAATGGGGAGACAAGGGTACTATCGTCTGCAAAATTGTAAACAGGATTATAAGTTTCGGTCAGCAGGTTATTAAGATAGATGAGAAACACAGTTGGTGAAAGTATTGCGTCCTGAGGCACTTCCGCATTATTGGTGAATGTGTCTAAGACCCATCCATCGCCGCAACGTGCAGCGATGGGTTCTTAAGGAAACCGGCAAGCCAGCTGCAGGGAGACACTGGCAGTCCGAAGAACGGCAGCTTGTCGAGCAATCTATCTTGCCAAACTCTGTCAAAATATCCAAAGCAATCGCTCGAGATACTTCACAGTTCTCAATTACCTTAGTCCATATATGAGTGACATAGGCCAGTGTATAGGCCAATATATCTCCTCGATTTCTGTTTGCCGAAGCCGTATTGGTTACCTCTAATTATTCTGTTGGTCACGAGGTACTTGAATAGTTGCTGACGCTACATGTTCCATGACTTTGGAGATTATTGGAAGCTAGGCAATTGGGCGATAGTTTGAGGGCGTGGCTTTCTTGCCTTTTTTGGAACAAGTTACACTCAAGAGACTTTCCAAGAAGATGGATAAATCTCTTTTCGGTGAAACTGAGAAAATTCTGGAAAAATGGGTGTTTATTTGTTGGCGCAGTGCTCTTACATGATGACAGGTATTCCATCCGGCCCTGATGCCTTTTGCACCTGATGTATAACACTCGAATATGCATTTCTCAAATAAAAATTAATATTCTTCAGTAATATTTTAAATTTTTTGCTGAACACAAAAAATTACCTTTATTTGATTCTGGAACAATATCCATACAAGGCGCATAATATTCATTTTAAAGGAATTGGTAATTTATTTATTAAATTGTTTCCCTAAATATATCGATATTTTCATAATTATTCCTTTCTTGGGTGAGTATGGGTTAGTCCAATACTTAATATCCGCTGAAGCCTTACTGATATCAACAACGCCTCTGGCTTCGGGGACGCGCGATCAGATCTTGTATATCAGCGTGAAAGTGGAATTCACGAGTCATAAACATAACATTGCCGGTTATTTCCTCGATTGAACTGGAATATCGCCACGATATATCCTCTCGTGCAGATATACTGCTAAACGGTGTTTCGTGGGTTAATGACGTGTTTTGTCATCTCACGGTTTGCATTTTCTACTCGTCGCTGATCTATTGAATTCGTTTTGCAACATTAAACAAACTCGTGCAGATATTAGGTCCTTCTAATATCCCTGCTTTAGTATAAAATATTATCACGTCAACTATTACTTACTTTTCGGCTGCAGGTTACTCGGGGCTGCTGCAAGGTTCTCGCTCACTTAATAATACGGACTAGAAATGAATTTCACTTCAAAGCAAGATACCGGGGTTTACGATAATAAGTATTGTTAGTTTTGCCCTAAGAGTGGCCTGTAGATGGTCCAATTCTTATTAATTATACTTAAAAGACCAATGTTATGCGAGGTTATTTGATAATTTAATTTGATGAGGGTAAGAGAGTGGACGTCTAGGTGAAAGGGCTCTGTTTACTGGCGGATCAGATACGTGCGCACTGTATATGTAGGCGGGCTCGGTTTACTGACGGATCAGATAAGTGAATCTTGTATGTGTTGGGCGAACTCGGTTTGCTGGCGGAGCAGATACGTGCACCTTATGTATGTTAAAAATACGATGAACTGGGAAACTATGCTGCGTACTGCCGAAGTCTATGCCGTTGACCCACTTGAGGGTTTGACCTACCAGTTTTTATACCGCGTGTCATAGTATATGAATCGAGAACTGAGATTGGTTTTCAAGACTATTTAAAATATGACAATGGAAAAATTGGAAATCCTGTAAAGGTTGAAATCTACGGAAATTATATATTAAAAATGTCAGCTCGATGAAAGTGCTTATGTCTGTGGAAATAAAAGTAAAATTTAAAGACATGTGTTTTTTTTTATTGACTTTGCAATGCCTTCTTCTCGTCGCAAGCAGGTTGATTTAACTGCGTTATACAGCAATAATTATTATCACAACAACATTCCTAATTATTAGAGATAGAAATCAGGAATTGCCAAATACTTCCATAGTTAAGAGTTAAAGGAGGCTTTCAAATCAAATATGAAACAAATTTACGGCAGGAATAATAGCAAATAACCGAAAGACTAGTTGGTAAACGTAATATCAATACCCAATAATAACAAAATCGTAACAGTGGCTGTTAAACTCAGCATCAGCAATTAAATTCTAACCCAACGAACATTAGAGAACTTATCTTTTAAGACAAGTCTTAATAACTGTCAGCAATCGATCCAGAACCTAAATCCATGCGTTTGATACATATGAGGGTCGGAGATAGAAGAGAATATAAGTATCATACTCCTCTAGGGGGTAAGATAGAGGACTGCCGCCTGGCCTTCTAGTTCTCACTTGATTCCGGATTCAGAGTAGAACCCAAATCGAAGAAGAAACAGGATGTGAAGCAGGATAATGAAATGGAAAATGGGTAGGACCAAAGAGGCTCCCAAAATAAAATAAAAATTTTGGTTTCAGAAAATCACAATAACCATTAAACTAGGAAGATATTAAGATTTTATTAATTATATCAAAATTTATGTCACTTTTATATCAATGTCTCAATCTTTCGACCAACAACAAAGTTTTCAAGGGCCAGAAAATCTCATACAAAGTCAATTTACTATCCCCACATCTTGGGGTTTTGTATGTGGTGAGAACTGCTCAGCAACTAGAAAAAAACACTAATTCAATACAGTTTACCACCTATTTCAGCCTCGGCCCCTAGTACAATGAAATCATGTACCTACAGCCTCGGAGAAAGTTGAAATATTTTATAATTTTCGAAATGAATTCCATAAATACTAGCATGAAACAACATAATAAATGAACCTTCAAGTTTTCCAAATTAACAGGCAACAGCACACCAAGAAACGTCCCCAAAGAATACGTTAATTACCTCAAACTTTCGAATTCATGACACTACATCTTACCCACATTTAATTCAGTAAACAGCTCGATGTGACGAGAGTTGTCCACATTTGACAAAGACGGAAAAGATAATGTTCACTGAATAGGCTAATATCTACCATACAAAGCAGCAACCAAACCGTCCAAGTCTTGTGCTTTTGTTTTGTAATTCTCCCTTACACATCAGATGAGTGATTAAATGTTGCCGCACCTTGATCTGCACCCTTAACTTTGCTTGAGAAGCCGAAGCAAAGCGCACAAAAGTTCCGACAAATAATGTGAATAAGAATTAATGGCTATAAGGGGTAAACGCTGACACTAATGAGAAGCAAAGTACTTTTAAAAGGCGTTCGAGGCATTTTTCCCTACCGAAACGATTATAGTTCAGTTAGTTTCACACAACATTGGCTTCTATAGAAAAGGAAATTAGATTTGATATACATCGGGCGCCAGCGTTTTGTTGCTTTTAGATAGATGATTTCCATCGTCTGATAACGGACGTAATGGAAAGGTGATTTATGAGAGACAAAAAGTGGGATGAACTAAAGCATATTTAAATTCTGTCTCGGGTGTGCTTTTAGATTTATCATCCTATGAATATAAACATTCGGAGCGTCAAAGCCTCACAGACGGCATCAGAGATCGTATCTTCTTAGCAAAAAGTTCGATTTGAACTATAGATAATGCGTTTGATTGGGTTATTATAAATGTATTCTCTCCAGGTCGATGTTCGGCTAGAAATTTAACCTCGTCATGCCAAATATTGGTTGCTCCATTGCTGGAATAAGAATGCACAACGGTAATAACAATAACAAGTCTATTGACAAAAACTTAATGAATTTAGAATCTACTCGCTGATTATAATGCGCATGTCTTTTCGTTTGGGATGTCGGTCAATATCAGTATCAGATTGATTAGTATAGATTAAGCGTAGCTAATGAGGGGTAATGCCCTGAAATAGGTCTCAGGAATTATCCTGGAAATATATTAAAAATAGTAGGTAACATTTTGGTCGTTTACGTTATGTAAAAACTCTAAAGATATTTACGCTTCTTGAAAATTCATAGTTGACAAACATGTAATAAAGGCGCGTTTATGTCTCAATTCAGCATTTAGCAAAATTATATTCAAGACTGTATATTTACTCAGTTAATCACTAACAATAAATCCTTCCCATATCTTAAATATAACAGGCAATCAACTGATGGGGTAATAAATCGCATATATCATCGGATGAATTTATTACTAGAGCAAGAACTCGTTTGGTTTTTTCCAATCCTGATGAAAACTAGCAGAGTCTTATACATCTATTTTACAGGAATGTATTACGACGTGTAGGGTAAGGTGAGGAGTTAGGTGAGATAATATATAATTTTATACGAATAACTTCCTTATGATTCTTGGTCACTTAAAATTTTCTTCATATGATTCATCATGTTCATTTTCTCTAAAATGTGTAACACAAAGATCTGCGTATTGCACTAAATCTGTGCTGTTTCGAGTCACGTAACTCAAATTATAATTTTAAGTTGAAATTATAATTTGGTAGCTGCAACACGTTTTTCCTATTGAAGTAAAGATTTTATTTAAAAACAAACCTAGCACCGGAGAGTCGTGTTACAAAGCCCAACCCCGGTAGTGAGGTCGTAGAGCGCCACCAGTTTTTCCCAACTAAACTGAAAAAGCTCCGGTGGTGTTGGAGGGGGTGACTAGGCACGCTTATTAAATCAGAGGAACTCAATCTTAACTTAGCAAGAAAACACAATCTATAATTTAAGGAACAATCTATTTGCTACTAAGTCTTTTTTTAAACACAGCAACAATACTACAGTAAAACTTTTGACTATTTAAACGCAAAGGAATGTCGAATGACTATTAAAGTAATTGATAAATTGAGTACAATATGATGATTGCACGGAGACCAATTCTGTTGTTAACACTCGGTACTGTATGCCTTACAACTAAATGCGCTAAACACTACAATCCGAAGTGATCACTTTGACTTTACCTAAGCTAATTACATATATGTATGCGTGCGCTAGTAGCTGCACCAATTATAAATATAGCAATAATAGTAGGAAGTAATATATGGCCACAATAATTAAATCAACTGACCCCATAAATGAATTAAAAAAGAATAAAATTATTTAAAACTATCTTATAGCTCGACTGTCAATGCTTGACTTGACAAAAAAAAATTAAGAGCGATTATATTTATCGGCCCGGTAACCAAATGAATAAATGAAAAATAAAATTAATGAGAGCTAGCTTGGCGGTCAATGCTTGATTTATATTAAAGGAATAAGAGCGATTATATGTCGGACCAAAAAATAAATGAATAAATAAACTTAAGCTTCTGTGCTTATACGATACCCCTTAGATCCGTCGAACTCTGGTGGAGGCACCGGGCACCTGTTGGTACGGCTATGGCACTGGCCCCGAGGGTAGAACCAGCAGAGGACTTGGCAATAAAACTGGCCCGTAGATAAGATTGGCTCTAGTGTAGGCGGGAGCTAGGATCTGTAGCCAGGTGATAAAATTGGCCCGGAGATAGGACTTGTAGCCCAGTAATAAAACTGGTAGCCAGGTAATAGAACCCTCGCTAGTGTGTGAGGGTTGCTGCTGCCGCCCTAGTGAAAAACGCAGTAACTCAAAAAACGTAGTTTTGAGAAAAACGGGTTTAACTGGTTGTTCATTGTTTGTTACATGTACATTACATCTGTTAAAAATATTATACTTTTTTTAATGGAATATTAAAATATAACTATTTTTTTGCTTTTTTATATAGTTTTTGTACTATATAGTGATTTTGGTAAAAAATAATTCAAGTAAATGCGTTTCAGCTTAGCAGTACAATTACCCTGGCCTAGTCATTACTAAGAAATAATGCAGTAAGGCATTCATTTCTTCCATTTTACTGCATTTCTTGCTAGTAGTCTTTGATGTGCCGCCATTGTGATAAATGGAGATCAAAACATAATCTATCTACTTTTTTGTGAAACCATACAGTGATAATATTTTTTTCATTTCATAATTTGTTTTTTTGGTATCCATGTTAACGATCAACATTATTTTGAGATGGAAGGAACAAATATGATAATAAAAAACAACCTCTCGAACAACCTTTAAATTCAGTTATATCGGAGGTCAGTTTGGGTTAATTTTATTATTTTTTGAAAGCAATAAGGTACATTTAAATGAGGATATAATCTTTATTATTGTTGCGTATAAATATTTTTCTTTATAGAAAAAATAAAAATTGTTCTATAATTTACAAAATAAATAAATTAAAACTACAATAATTAATCATTAACTATAAAAAATAGCTCTAAAAATAGCTACAAAATTCATAATTTGTATATCTGATTTTAAAAAATATTGCAATAATTTCAATATAAAATGATAAAAGTAGTTTATCTAGATATTTAAAAACTATTCAAAAGAATTATTTAAAAAAATTTAAATTTTCGGGGTTGCTGGATCATAATTATTGAAATATTTTAATGATTTTCCCCTCGTTCTGCTATTATCATTGTTATTTCGGTCAAGTATGGACGAGGCTCCGTTTTCCGTAGTTTCGCCTGGGAGCCATTTATAGAAATGCCCAATTTGCATTTTCAAAACAGTAACTTTTAGGGAATTGGCAGACTGTACGGCATCGTGGAAATCTTTAAAAGTTCCACCAGATGATTGGAAACTGTCTGCACTCATATAGATGTGCCCTGGCTCAAAATGCTTACCCAAATTTCATCTGCCTGTATATCAGAATTATTTATTATATATACAAAGAAGGAAAAAAACGTCCAGTTTTTATTTTGGGCCGAACAGTTATCTCGCCTTAACGTAACGATTTTCTAGAAAAAATTAGTGGAATGTGCTAATAATATCTTCTTTTTCTGGCCAGCAATACCCTCGTGCCAAATAGTAGTTGTAGGTTTTTTTTCCAACTGGGACAAATGATTCATTAAAAACAATGATTCATGTTGTAAATAAGGCGATTTTATATTGGTCCCTGAGAAGCATAACAACCTATTGCAAATCTGCTGAATGATATTGCAGACTCCAAATTGTTATTACTCTCCTTTTCGGCATATTCTCTGTACATTTTTCGTGACTCCTCGATGCACAGTGTATGTCTTGCACGTTTTACCTTCCGGTTTTAGATTTTCTTTCGAGAGACAATGATTCTCAAATACTGTACAGCATTCACACTCCTTATGTCCCAGTTTAGTAAAGGAAATGTTTTTAGCATTAACTGCTATTCTATACAACTCGTACGAGTTGTGTGCTTGCCAAAAAAATCCATTCAGAAGCGAAAATTAACTGCAATTCTGCCTGGCATACCATTTTACGTATCGCGGCATTACTATTAGATCATAAGTTGGCGATTTTAATGTTATTGCCAGAGATACTGCATTGCTCGATTTTACTGCGTTTTTTCTTAGTAAGAGATGATGTCTCTGATCGTCTGTACAAACATGGCTTGCCGCAAGTTATGTCATACTGCATTGTTTTATAGTATTACCGAATAACTGCATTTCAGGTTAGTATATTGTGACGTATTTTAATTGCAATACAAATCATTTAAACAGTACATTTAAAAATACTGCATTTCTCGTTAGGACGTATGGTTACTGCGTTTTTCATTAGTAATTGGATGACGTGGCAGAGTTACTGCAAACTTTTTTTTCAAATTTTGACTAAAAAAAAATATTTAAAAAAAAACTGAAATTGCAGAAAGGTGGAAAAGACATTTAAGAATATGAATCAACCAAAATCTCAAAATCGATAAAAATCGACTTACTGCGTTTTCTACTAGGACGGCAGGCTAGAGTCGACGGTCTCGGTTTAGTAGGAAGAGCTCGGAAGCTTCTAGTGCAGTAGTTAAATCCCGATAAATCGGTCGTGTCAAAACACAAACGGAAACCAACACAATATATCCCCAAAGAAAGGGCAGTATTAAATCACAATACTAAATGTTGAGTCTCTATGACTGCACTCAAGCAGAAAGCTTCGCTTCTCACCGAAGAGTATTTCTAGAAGGACTCTCTTTTCGTTTCAATCAATTTCCTTTTCTCCTTCCACGAGATTAAAGAACTACGTCAGATAAGCAAGAAGGAAGGAGCTGAAAAATGCCGAGTGATTCGATACAAGGAACAATTCTAAGATAATAAACGACTCAATTCTCGTTTATTATGGTAGTAAAATGACGGCGGGAGCCACAATTAATGAGCTGAAATTAAATGGTTCAAGAAATACTAGAGAAATTTCCCAACAAAACGATAAACTTTTAAAAATTTAAATAGACAGCTGCAATTATGGGAAATAGCCCATCCCTACTACTCAATGCTGCCAACAGAATATTACAAAAGTTACAACCAGTCGCGTCGAAGGATAAATATGAGATTCCAGGCCAGGCAGCGAGCAGCGGTACCAAAAAGTTTTAACAATTTAAACCGAAAATTATATATGAATTTCAGGGATCTAATGCAGCCTAAAACCAGGTTTTATTAATACAATTCTTAAAAATATAAAACGGTTTGCTGGCCATTCTACGGTAATTTGATATAAATCAAGCTAAGTTACACTAATAACATAACATCCTATTCTAGTGACTTAATCAAACCAAAGCGATCTGTGATTTGCTTATCAACTAAAATAAATATAGTCACAAAGAGCCTGAGGGCTACATAAGAGAAAGGGATGATCAAAATAGTTACTCAAAGCCAAAACAGTGTTATACAAGCTAATACAAATATATCGTTAACCTATATTTAGGATAAAATTAATTTACATTAATAAATGCGGCAATTTTAAGCTTATTGACAGCAAATCGAAACAATAAATTCAGAATTAATTAACCGAAGAGTATTGACCTCTTTTCAGTACTTCTTACCGCAAAATACAGCATTTTTTTTGCAAAATGCAGCGTATAAAATGAAATTTAAAAATATTTTACACTGGCAAAATCGGACTGTTACATAGGTATCACCAGAACATTCAGAGATGCATATCTCGTGGACACCCGGGTTGCTGTTCTGGAAAATTAATAACGCTGCAAAGTGAAAGTTTGCCTGAAGGGCGTTATAGTATAATCAGTTTGAATAATTTCATCTTAAGTCTTATTTTGTTACAATACATTGGAAAATGCAGCAGAACTTTGCCCTACGGCGTAATTAACTTTAGGTGTTGGTTTTAAGAGTAGTTAGTTGCCTGCCAGACAGGTCTATCTCTTTCGGTAGCTTGCACTGACAGGGCTTTATGGTGAGCGCTTTGGATTTCCAGAGGGGCGTTTCTTCATCCGTAGTTTGCACCCGTGAACAAAGCCTTGTTCATCATACCAGTTTATATTTTGCAAAATGACACTTTATAGTTGAGATTCATCATTGAGTTCAAAAATGTCTGTACGATTTTATGTTACGCAGTATGCTACTTGACAAATGCCCCCTCTAAGTAAGCGTTGGACCCCGATGCTTCAAGAGACAATAATACCTTTACAAAATAATATTTTTGATATTTTTTTTGCACATTTTTAAAAAAGGAGGATAGATAGCAACCATTTTAGAGTTAAAACATGCGGTAATTCTGTGAAGTTATCACTGGAACTTCCAGAGATGCATGTCTCGTGGTCATCGGGTCTACTCTTCTCAACAATCAATATTGCAACAGAGAGAAATATTGTCGAAAAGACACTATAGTTTAATCAGTTTAAATAATTTTTACTGACCAGGCTTTGGAGTAGCAGATCCAGGAGAGCGTTTCCCTTTCGAGAGTTTGCAGCTTTATATATCAACTTTTTGGCGAGTATTGTATTGAATTATCAACATTACTAGGCTTTCTAGGAAATATTTTGTTTTTCAACTAGGAAAAGAAATAAATATTGAATAGGCGAGGGACAAAATTACTTTTATTCCGGGTATTAAATTTTAACACCTAACTGACCCAAATTAACTCAAACTATTAAAGATATATCGCCCTAAATTTAAAAAGCATGTAGAGGATTACTACAAATCAACAAGTTTCCATCAAGATTTGTCTGGCTCATAATACACATAATCAAACGATCTTCTTTCCAATTGGCACTCGCATTTTAATAGCTATCAATTATTTTTTTTATTTCGCCATCTTTACTCGAAAACGTTAACTTTCAGTTTAACCAGGAGTTAAAAACGTAGGGCATTCAGATCGAGAATTTGCGTATGAAAACACATTCTTTCTTTCAACGGCAAACATAAATTAAAGAAAAGTTATATTTTATAGGCGTTAAAGTAGCTCTAACTACTTGACCCAGATGAGTTTAATACTTCGGAAAAGTTTAAGCCGCACCCGCGTTTAATGTAGATTAAAAGATTGATTAAAACTCGTCAACACCTTGATTCGCACGCTAAACTTTGCTTCGGAAGTTGAAGTAAAGTAAAGAAAAGGCCTGACAATTAATGTGAATGGAAATTAATCACTAGGAGCAAACACTGACACTAATGAGACAAGAAGTACTTTTATAAGGCACAATTTTTGCTGACTAAAGTAGTTATTAGAGTATATAGAGCGAGTTGATGTGAAGCGGGTATTTCATATAAAATTCGGATTTGAGCATTTCAATTTATGTGTTACTTATTGTAATATCATTCAAGAATTTCCTTTCTCACTATTATGTAGGAAAATTCAATTTTTGCTTTTTACCCTAAGCCATGCCATGTTTGGTAGGAAATTTGAAACTAACATCCATCTGTGTATAATTTTGGGATTTGATCATAATAAATAATTTTTTACTTACTGAAGCGAAACATGATAACTAAGGACATCTGGATTAGATATTTTACAAAACTGTTCAACGATCACGATAACCTACAAATAGAGATTGTACAACTATCAATCTATTAAATAGAGAACAGCACAAACGCAGTACAAGAAAACGTTCCCAACAAATTGCTTAAGCATGTCGCGCAATATGACTCAACAACAAAGCATAGTAATCAATAAAATTCTCACTCACTATGGAATACCAGACGACTAGCGATCTATAAGATCGCTAGAAAATGCTACTAGATAGGGAGAAGAAGAATGACAACAAAAGAACAAATGCAATGGAGAATATAATTGAACAGATATTCTCAGCTAGCCTATCCAGTAGATTAAAATCATACAGTGGAAAGTTTGAACTTAACCATGAACCTCAATTATAAATTGTTATTAGCTAAAGTATAAACTGTTATGGTTAACCTTGTTGATAATTCTCAACAATACTCGAATTAGAACTGAAAGTAAGGCGAAGTACTGAGTAAGGTAATAACATAATTAAATGTATACTACGCTGATAAATAATTATTTAGGTTGACTAATCTATAACGCCCTTCTGGCCAATTCTCTCTCTTTGCTGTTTGCTGTTAATATATTTCGTGAAGAATAACCCCTGGGACTTACGACATACGCATTCCTGAAGATTCTAGTAATACTTACCACCTAATACTCAACCTGAAGCCAATAGATGACAATCTTGTTTTGATTGAGTGTTTTTATCCATCTCTCCCAATTACCTATCTGACTTACGAGCTACGCAACCTGAAACCGCACAGCGCAACTACTGCAACGACCAACACCGTATGTGACACGTGGTGGGAGTTGTGTGACAAGTGGGGCGATTATTGTCGTAATGTTTTTGTCGTTTAGTTTTAGTGTGATGCAGAGTATTCCTTTTTCTCCTTGTCCCCTTCTGCTAGGATGACTGGGGTGCTCAATTTCGCCATCCTCTGCCGTTTGGGTAATTCCTTCGGCAAGACGATGCGAAGTGTCCCATGTTTCCGCAGGTGTGGCATGTATGGTTATAAGAGCTGTTTCTGTAGTCCTTATAATGATTTTCCTTAAAATCATTTGCATATATAGGCCGTCTTAGTAAATTGCTATAATTGTTTCGTGGGGCTTCTTGCCTTCTGAGGTTATTTTAATTATCCTGGGATTGGTGATAATAATTATTATGTTCGCGGTAGTTGTTCTGAAGATGGACATTTGTATTATTTGGAGAACGATAGTTGTATTGAGGATGATAATTATTTGGTCGGTAGTTGTTTTGTGGATTTTTATTTTCTTTCCGTTTTGGTGCCTTATCTGTTGTGGCCGCCAGTGCCGCCAGTGCTTCCAAGTCTGGGGCTGGGGAATTTGTTGTGAGTCCTTCGCTGAATATTTTTAAGAATGCTTCCAGGTCCATGTTTGTATTATAGTCGTGGCAAAGTACCCGCAGTTCATATAGGTAACTCATCGCAGTTTCGTTTTTTAAATGCTTTCTTTCCTTCTTCCACTCTCTTTTTTCGTGCGCTCAAACTCCCTGATAAAGTCTGTTTGCAATTCAGCCCATCCGTTGTTTTGATTTGTTGCTTTATGTTCTTCGAACCATAAGTTTGCTGCACCATCCAAAAATGTCTCAAAATATCCAGTCTTTATTGTATCCATTTGCAATTGCCTCTTCTTTCGTATGATTTTATAAAATCGCTGTCTGCATGCATGGAATGTAGGTGGGCTAATAAATTGAGGTATTGCTGCTCTCTTTGCAGTCCGTGATTGTTATATTTGCCATATTCTGTAGTGCTGCTTGGATTTTTTCGACTTCTTCTTGTTCTTTTCCATCCCCACTGAAGTTGTTTTCCTTCCTAGTCTCCGTGCCGCTGTGTGATGTTTGGTCTTCTTGGTACCTTTGTGGATTTTCATTTTATGGTTAAATTAAAATTTGTTTATTGGATAATGAGATTTTTTTTAAATTTGTTCCAAGTTTATTATTGGGGACGTCGAGGGCGATCTTCATAATTTCTTTGATGCTGCGAAGATGGTTGTACTGCTGTGAGGTAAGGTGAGTGAGCTCATGTGATGGCGTGTCGACTTGACTCTTAGAGCGTAGACCGTTTTTACCTGACATTCGGTAACTGATTTAATTAGACAACAATAACACCTAACTCCACCAAAGTGTCAAAAATATAACTTGTTATGATTTCCAAAAAATCTCAAAGAAAACTGGTACAGAAAACAATCTCGTGATTCATCACTGCCATAAAAATTTTAGGCGGCTCGGACTGATAAAAAATATTATTTTTAGCTAGATCGGGGGTCTATCTGGAAAAAGCTTTTCTCCTCGACCATCCCTTGGTCCTGTGCCCTATATACGGGGATCAGAACGGCAGCCTCCACCACTTGTCACATATAGCGCCTCCCACCATGTGTCACATACGGTGTTGGTCGTTGCAGTATTTGCGCTGTGCTCTTTCAGGTTGCGTACCTCAGATAGGAAATTGGGAGAGATGGATAGAAACACTCAATCAAAATAAAATTGTCATTTATTGGCTTCAGGTTGAGTAGGGGGTGGCAAGTATTACTAGAAAGAATATTCAGGAATGCGTATCTCGTAAGTCCCAGGGGTTATTCATCACAAAATGTATTAACAGCGAACAGCAAAGAGAGAGAATTGGCCAGAAGGGCGTTATAGATGAATCAACCTCAATAATTATTTATCAATGTAGTATACTTGTTATGTTATTACTTTACTCAGCCGTTCGCCTCGCGGCGCTATTAATTTTAAGAGATTCACTTTTTAAGAGAGTAGTTAGTTGCCTATCAGAGAGGCGTTTCCCTTTCGGTAGTTTGCACTGACAAGACTTTTTTAAGGTGAGAGCTTTGGTCTGCCAGAGAGGCTTTTCGTTTTCGGTAGTTCGCACTGGAGACCAAAGTCTGCCGGTATGGGCTGCTGCGCAGCTTTTTATACCAACCCTTGACTTCTAATTCGAGTATTGTTTTGAATTATCAACAAGGTTAATCATAACAGTTTTAGCTAATAACAATTTATAATTGAGTTTCATGGTTAAGTTCAAACTTTCCACTGTATGATTTTATTCTGCTGGACAGGCTAGTTTACAATATAAGATGGAGAACAAGAATGGAACAAACAAATCAATCGTGCTAGAATAGCACGTAATGAGACTCTGTAGGAGTGCGGAAAGACCTTAAAATGGAATGATAATCTCATCATGAATGGATTGGACAGGCGTAGTATACGAAGAAAAAATAGGCGGCATGCCTCAATCAAATAAATAAGTAGACCAAGATTGAGGGTGGTTGCAAAAGTTGGCCAAGCAATACAAGGCTAAAACTGATACCGTATTAGAGATATGATTAAGACACACTATTTTCGTTGTCATTATTTCGGTAATGGTGACTGAAGCCAAGGAATTCCGGTTTTAGCCATTGGGCTCTGCTGGAGGCAAGATTGCTGTTGTATTTTGGAAATGGTTGCTCATATAACATGATGTTATATCTCAGCGGTATTTTAAAGCTAACATCAAACCAAATTATCGCCTCAATTTCTTCCAAGAAATTTCTTACATCAATTTCCACAAAAGGCCTTAATCTCTCCGAGATATATCTCAACATCAATTATCAGAAAACTCTGTAGATCACCATCAAGAACTTATTTATTATACCTTTTTTAATGAGGGTTGATGGCTATTTCCCAACCTACACGGTTACTTGGCTGACCCCAATTAAGGCTTTCTACTACTGCCTGTGAAGCTGCACGTCACACCATGCGGTCAGCATCATTTGTCGACAAAAAGGTTTTAAACGAACAGGAATGAAACTTGACAAACTCCCTAAGCCAGTGAAAGACCTGGCGGAGAATGAAGGATCAGCTGCGAGGAAGAACGCTAGTTAAATTACAAATATTTGTATAATTGTTACATACATTTAAAAAAAGGGTAACCTCACTTTACATAATGGTTATTTACAGGACGATATTGCCGATAATACGAGAAATATTAATGGCTGTGTTTTTGCCAATTTATCTCACGATAAATTAATACAAAAAATTGAAATGGTGGTCAAAAATTATAATGATATATCGCCACTTTAAAACCTGTCTTTTTATCTCCTTACGCATTCCGCTCGTGGAAGAGAAAAGCCACGTCCATTGCCAAAATATATCCTAGACATCTGTCAAGAGAACGGTCGAAAAGAAGGTACGACTTCGAGCAATTCGGAACTGTATTCGTTGATACCGGTTGGGTGCATTTCAATATCCAAAGTAAGAAATAGTTAATGTATAAAATTTAAGATATAAATAATTTAGAATAGGTATGTTAGGTTCTATTGTAAGGTCAAGGAAATATCAACCACGTAAATCTCGCAGTGAATGAGAAGAAACTATATTTCTGGGTTTGGTAGGATTTACAAAGCTACAAACTCTGTAGGATCTAGTTTTGTTTCTTTTTAGGTAATGTAAATTGAACGTTAAGGCCATGGCTAGAAGTATGTCCTGAGTCATAAACACGATTGAATATCGAAATCCGTTACCTTACACCATCGTCATTCGGGATGCTCAGACTTTCCACCCCCGTATTATTATTTCTCACTGCTGTATTCCCCTTATGGTATTAGTTGTGGAGAGACAGTTGGTACTACACAATGTAGTACCAAAAAAAAATCATTACCCTGTTTAACCAAAACTAACATTCATTCTAATAAGCATGTGAAAAATATTCGGACATTACTTTTTCAGACGTTTCTACTAAGCAGTGTTATCTTGACAATTGAGTTGTACATTCGATATTTTATTTACAAATGCATAAAATATCATTTTATAAAAAAATTTGTTCATAACCACACACACCACAGTTTCAAAATCAAATGCATTATAACGAATCTTTTGGATAAATGCGAATATTCTCTAATATTGAACTCGCTTACTTGGAAACGTTATCAAACACAGTAACCAGCTGCTGTGAGCGAATTTTTCTGAAAGAGGCATATAAAATGGATTTTAATTCAAATATTTTCCTTTTGAAGACAAATCGGGCGAGGATTATTCAATGAGAGCCGGGACGTTTATTTATGGAGTTTGGTATGCTTAGATTTTGCAATGAAAATTCTTTATTGAAATGTTAGCTGGGAATCTATATTTCCTTCATATTGCATATTGTGCCATAATATTTATGAGGAAATTGCTTCTTTGATTTCGTTTATTATTTTTGATATTCTTTGATGCTATTTCTTTGATAAAAAAGAAAGTTGCCTGTTATTAAACTTGACTTAATTGAGAGTCTGAGCCGCATTTTTAACTCAAATATGAACACAAACAAGTTGAAAACAACCAAATGATCAGTCTAGCAGTAAGAATTCGAATTTTATGTAAGTAAGTTCTTGCCTCTTTTATGTCTTTTGACTATTATGAAGCCCAATGGCCGATATCAGCTTTTAAAAAATCGCTGTTCATGTTTTCAGAAAACTTCCTTAAGAATATAATGTAGGTATACGAAATCCATCAATTGTAAGTATAGAATTATTTTCGTCACAAGGCTTTTGCCAGTTGATATTTTCAGCCGTCATCAATTTCACTAGATACGACTAGAAAAAAAAGCAATAGAAACGTGGTGGCAGAAATAAATTATCAAAACAGAAATTCGAAAAACCAGCTTTCATCGGCAGTTGCTGGTCGGTTATCCAGTTCTCCTGTTTTTAAAATATTTATCTTCTTCTGGCGTTGCTCTCTACCAAGAAGATATCAACATTCATGTGTCTGCACCTCTGAAAAAGTAAATGAATCCTGAACAATTCAGAAACCGAACTGAGATGGTGATAAGGTTTATTCCCTCTCTCCCTGCTCTGCAGATTTCGTAATGAATGAATGAATGAATGTTTTAAATGCCGATAGGTGATCCCTTGCCCATTGGCCACTAGTCTAGGACCATTGTGCGTCCACTCACACACCAATTCAGTCATGCCACTATCTATTTAGAACCCATCCATGTACCAGCCTATCCTATTAATCGAAGATCGGCTGCAATCCGCCTCCAATCAGGCATCCATATCGTATATGCATAATTTGAGGAATCTACTTGATCTGATGAAAGCAATCATGATGCTCGTCCTCATTAAGAGTTCCAATCATGATACATACTACAGCCATTTGAATCCGACGGAAGATCTTCGGCTGTAGGCTCCACGTGCTAACAAAAGCTTTACAAGTTCATATAGCATTATGAGCCTTGTTAATATAGATACTTACTTGCCCTTCTAGGTCAGCTTAGAGTCCAATATGACCCCGAGAAGCTTGGTTGACCCTTTATTGCTCAAAGGCTGGCCGAAAAAGTTGATGGCCGGGAGAATATCTCCTAGCCTACGCTTCCTCGTAAAGAGTACTTTGTCTGGAATGGCCCGGAGCCCATAGTTTAAATGATTACATTCTCCTTTAGTTCGTTTTAAGATACTAAACTTGTAACACGATTAGTTACTTGCTTAACAATCGGTTCATATGCTTGTTGCACCCAGCGGTTTTAATATTTATAGGTGTGGGTCGTAGAGTTGATGACAAATGGGCAAAGGCGCCACTAAGTATGGATATATCAATAAATTTTAAGCATTAAAATTAGGGCAGTAAAATTTAGAAAATTACCCTATCAAAGGATACTGAAAAACCTTAAAATAAATTGCCTACATCACCTTGACTTCAGCATACCAAAATAAACAATAAACATCCTACTTAAGCTAATTATTTAAATGTAGATTATAGTGTAGCACTTAAAATAAATATAAAATTCTTTAGAATAAGTCTCACCCAAATTATAAGATCATTAACCCTTAATCTTAAATTCTAAATCATCCATATAGCCTAACTTAAACCTGAATTTATACAGTTCAGATTAAGTAACTGACAGTCGCAGAACGCCCTAAATAAAGATTAATCCCCAAAATAAAAACAATAATAAATTAATCCCATGGCAGCGATAAAATCAGTGGACAATACACAGTTAAAAAACCTTAAATCAAATAAATGTTAAGAATATGATCTTTAAAGATCTACAGGGAGAAATCGAAGTGAGCTCAATTCGGTTACCCGCTTAAGTACAAACACCTAAGGTGGTGGTATATTCTCATTAAGCTTACAGCAAATTGCGGTAAGCGTGTAACATTTAAGTGAGTATACACTATACAAAAGGTAAATCAGATAATTGTAATAATATTAGCAAGGCTGACCGAGAAAATATCCGATACGATATGAAGAAAGTAAGTATTAATGAATCAAATAACGGTAATAAACGGTAATAGGTACTATACAAGATAATAAACGTCTCTTACAGCCATTTAATGGTAAGTTTGATAAGAAAGGTAAGTAATTCATCTACAGTAAGTGTAAATGGGTACTTATACGTAATACAAAAAAAGTAAATCAGATAATTACAGTGATATTAGCAAGACATGGACTAATCAAAATGATCTGAGATACGGCAGTGAAGAAAGTCTGTATTAATTAATCAAATACCGATAAGAAACGGTAATAGATATAATAAAAAACAGTAATCAAGTTGACGTGATTTAACGGTAAATTCGATAAAAAATAAGATAGGTAATTATAGGGCCTACTTGTATGACCTTTTCATCTGGTCTTACGGAATTGGAATTCCCAGCTGTGGTTGGTGACTTTTTCCCAACCCACAGGGTTACTTGACTGGTCCCAAATAAGGGTTTTTACTGCCTCCTGTGAAGCTGCACGTCACACCATGCGGTCAGCGTCACTTCAATGAAAAGGTTTCTAACCAACAGGATTGAAATTTGAAAAACTCTAGGCCAGGGAAAGAACTGGCGGAGGATGGATGTTCAGAATGTCCACCTCCGCATAGTTTAGTATATTATTACTTACATTAATCCTAATAAGCATGTGAAAAATACTCGGACATTACTTTTTCAGAAGTTTCTACTAATCAGTCTCATTGCGCGAGCATATAAAATAACCTCCAGTATATTTTAGACGTCAATAATGGTCGCCTGTCATATGAAAGAAGTGTACTTGTATGGCGAATGCTAGTCTGTTTAAAACCATAATCTACGATAAGTTTTCTTTTAAACACTTATTTTATTTTATCTATAAATTTTACAGATTGAATTGTCACGCAGTGATTTTATTTACATCGACGACTACGGCCTGAACGAGTTTTATCGAGATATTATGCATTGAAAGTTTCTTGCCGCTTAGAGCTCCAAATTGTCATTATCATTTCCTTTGGCCAATTTAGTTCGCGCTCTAATGTGCAGAAATTAATTAAACAATCCACTTTAATTAGACCCTATAATGCTTGCAGAGGAGGAGTTTCGCTTATTTCAAACAATAGACACATCTAAGCAGTCGCAAAAAGCTCGTTGGAGCAGGTTGATGCCTTTGAACTGTTTAAAATATAGCTCAAAAAAGGGTAGAACTTTTATAGCAGCTATTTGATTACGACTGTAATTGATTTATGTGACCGTTTTCTTTACTGGAATTTTTACCAGTGTTGGTGTTTAGATAAGTATAAATAACAACCTTGGCGTAACATTCTCATAGATTTTTCGACATTAGACGGATATTTTAAATTCAGGATTATTTTTCTTCTATTTTTTATTATTGAAAATATGCAAAAGATGTCATAAAATAATAAAGCAGAACTTTGCTTAACCTCCAGTAATCAACAATGATCATTGCCCTGGAATTCAAGGAATTGTTTAACAAATATTTATTATTTTACGTATTTTAAAGAGTAGCAGACAGTGGCAATAATTAATTGAGAAGCTCGGGTGGTACCAAATATATTTTTTATGGGCTGGTTGCTATTTTCCCTTTGCTCGATTATGCTGTAAATGCTAAACAGAAACTAGTAAAGAAAAAATTTATAAAAAGAAGAATTTGTAATGGACAATTAACCCTGTAAAATGGAGCTTCTCCGGATGAGGAAGTGAAAATCAGTTGATTTTTGACGCTAGAAACTTAAAGAATATGTTTTTAGATCAACATTTTTACGGTAAAAGCTTTTCGCAAATTTGCACTACCTGTAGCAGTACGACTCTCACGTACTAATGGAAAAGGTGTCCAAATTTTAAGCAGAATTAGTATACTTTTTGTATGGTATTGCGACGTAAACTTACAGACGTGGAATACTATTAAAATTTCGCCAGTAAATGACACCACCCAAATAAAATTCTTGGTATGGAAACACTAAGAACTGATGATCTAATTGATTTTAGGCCTGACAAAAGGCAAAAATAATAACATCTTTAGAGGCCATAATTGAAATTTAGAATGCAATAAAAAAATGACGTAGATTTTTAAGCAGATCCAGCAAGTACCCAATGTTTCAAACAACAAGAAATGAATGATCTTATTGAGTCACCAGAATGATTTGCCTCCATATTAAGTGAAAGGGTCTACTTTTTTCGGATATTATCATTACATTTTATCAGACTTCCGGGGGATGATACAGAATCATCAACAGCTGATGAATTTCAATTCAATATTTTTTGATTGAAATTGCTGCAGATTTTGATGCAGAATCAGCAAGTACCCAATATGCCAATCAATAAGAACTGAATGATCTTATTGAGTCTTCTTAATTGTTTGCCTCTAGATTAAGTGAAAGGGTCTACTTTATCCAGATATTATCATTACATTTTATCATAAATGGTATCAAGCCCTGCCGGGTTTTTTCTCTTAGGAAATTAACCTGAAGTTCTGTAAAGATATAACAGGACTATTAGAAAAATACTTTTTTATTGACAGTTAAAACTGCTGTTTGAAATGTGTCTTTTTACACAACGGTAGCCAATTTGGCATTCCACCAGTATGAAGGAGGAATACACGCTATCACTAGTCCTGAAAGAAATTAAGTATGAATTGCATCAGTTGGTGATTGTATTGATAAAAACTGGCACAATTCCTCATTGAACCGCATACCCGATATGCAAGATATCCTTGTTTTCCATGTCTTTAAGACAGCAGAGCCAAAGTCAGCACTAAGTTAAGAGAAATTGGCGTAACAACAAACTTGGTAGGTTGAGAGTAAAATAAAAAAAAATATATTTGCACTGTTACAGATCAAGTTGGGACTCTTTTTTTATTAGATGGGATTAGAATCTGCTTAACATACTTCCGGACCTGGCTCACAGACCTCTTGTGTCTGGTTGGCATTGTACTCCAGAAAGCACCTACTAACTAGACCCTTCACCCTCCTTGCTCACCGCGCCTAAACCGCCCTTGCATTTCATCAGTCACAGTGAGGTCTAAACTTTTCATTCTATAAGCTTTTTTATATCATGCTCTTCTTTTCTTTTGTTTCCAAAATTTCCCTGAAAACTTTATAGATACTATTCCGTCCGACTCTATAAAACTTTTCACCATATTCTATGAAGGGTCTTCCCGTTTCTGTTTCATAGCCTGGTCTAGCTCTCAACCACCTGGAACAGGTAAAGAACGTATTTCCAATATCGTCAGCTTCAGAGCAGTACATGCATGTATCTATCGTCACATTTCGCTTGTCACGTAAATAATTCCTGAAATAGCCATGTCTTAAGAGGACTTGTGTGAGGTAGTAGTCGACATCTCCATATTATCTGCCAATCCACACTTGGATGCCCTCGATAAAAGTCATAGTAGTCAGGGGAAGGTACATGGGCTATGTTTCAACAAGAGCACAAAAGGCCTTGAACATAGTAAGCAAATGGTGTGAAAAGAAGGATCTGTCAGTTAATCAGCTGAAAACCACAATAGTCCATTCACGAGAAAAGAGCAATTAATGATCTGAAAAATCCAATGCTCAGCGGAGTAATAATTCCTTTTTCTAAGGAAGTCAAATACCTAGGTGTCACTTTTGACCAAGGTATGACTTGGGGACCATATCTTAGAAAGGTCATTCAGAAAGCAAGAATTGCACTGGGCAGATGAAGGCGACTTTGCGGGAGAGCCCCGAATTGAATCCCTGCTTGTACAAAATGGTTGTAAGGCCCATGCTAACCTAGCCTGGGGCATAAAGGCCACGCAAACAAGTGCAATCAGGCAACTAGAAGGCGTTCAATGGCTGGCATATATGTGTGTCTCAGGGGCGATGAGAACAACCCCAACTGCAGCACTGGAAGTCCTGCTAAATCTACCTCCATTAGATATCCTGATACATGGGAACGTAAGAATGGTACAATACCGGCTTAAGCAAGGCAACAAGCCCATCATTGTGTGGGAAAGTCCCACAAGCTGGAAACTAAAGGACAACGAGGAGATCAAGTATCTCTTCGAAATGCTTCAGACAAAACAACCCCTTCCTATGAGTTTGATAGGCCCTTCTCAGTAGCAATTGTAGGCAGGGAAGTATGGGGGGCATCCTGTAAAAGCAGACAAAGCACGGCTCTAAGATCAGTAAAGGTGTGAGTGCCAGAATCCACGGATCAAGATCAAGTATCTCCATAAACATAGGCAGTAAAGCCACAGTGTTCCAAGCAGAGGTCGCGGCAATTCAACACTGCGCAATGGAGATAGAGAAATTGAACATTAGAAAAAGGAGGGTAGTCATATACTGACAGTCAGGCCGCCTTAAAAGCAGTTAGTGCACACAAGGTCAGATCTAGACTAGTTAGAGACTACATAAGTGCCCTTGAAGAGGTCGGTCGTAAGAATAAGCTCACCATTGCGTGGGTTCCGAGACATGAAGGCCATCAAGGCAACGACGAAGCCGATAAACTTGCAAAAAGGGGCGCAAGTAAGGTTAGGTTGGAACCTGAACCCTACTGCGGGATAAAAGCCGGATAGATAAACAATCTCTAAACTGGTGGTTGCAAACACCGGGGCAACTACAGGCCAAACAGTTCATAAAACACGGTCCCCCAAAATTCACGGCGGATCTACTTAAGAGGACTGACAAGACGATAAGGGCACTGTAGAATGAACAGACATATGGAAAAGATCGGCCTGGCAGATAATAGCCGTTGCAGGTTCTGTCAAGAGGAGCAGGAAGCACCAAAACACGTGTGGTGCGAGTGTGGGGCTCTCTGCAAGACTAGGAGATACCAAACCCGAACCTGCAAGGTACATGGAGGAGCCGGTACTCTATTTGGGGAGTCTGATTAGGAAGACCAGACTGGATGAGGTCCTCTAAGCATGTTTCATAGTGGTTGCAGTGGCAGAGGCGGGTACCAGCGCCAACTCCCTTCAATTCTATTCTACTCTATCCTCGATAAATCGAAAAGTTCAGCGTCTATATATTGCAGTCTCCCATTTTTATTTGCCAGTTCACCAGTTCACCATCAGCATTTTCCCTGCATTCGCTTTTGATTCACGTCCTTTTTTGCTAGAAAGTCTATCAGAGGTACCCCAGCAAGTACCCCTGCTGCTACTGCCGAGATAGTTTTATGCGCGCTGCATATACGAATGCAAACAAGCCTATGGATCCTTGTTTATTAAGAACTCATTTTTCTATTTTCTGTTGCTGGGTGCCAGAGGGGTGTTGGGTACAGGATTTGGGAGGATTGGACCACGCAAGACAGTACCCATGAATTGGGACTTGTGAAGCAATATATGAATGTTTTATAAAAACACGAACATTGTTCTGGCTCTATGATATGTACATTTTTAGGATTAGCATGGACTGACTCAGGGTCGGAGTATTTAATGCTCCCCAGATAAGGCAGCCTATTAAAGGTTCAGAAATGATCGCATCTATGAACGAGATTTAATCTAATTCTTAGTGTTCATTTGATGAAGTAGTACAAAGTTTTTTCGAAAATGATAAAGCAGAATCGTACATAGAATTAGTGGAAAATATTATTTCCAACTTTAATAGTCTCTGTTGTAACATGAGCATAAAACTTTACTACCTCCAGAATTACTTAGGTTCGTCTCTAGAAAACCTAGGCGATTTTATTGACAAATAGGAAGAAATAATCCATGCCATTGACACTATGGAAGCTGTGATGTCACTAGCTTTTAGCTAACGATTTTTAGAAGCATTTGTTTTTAATGTCTATTATTATCTCTTTTACATGCTTTAAGATGATAGAGTGGCCTTCTTTTAGACACCCTTTGCATGCTTCAAGCTGGTGTTTGGATATTTGTTTAAAAAAGCTTTATTATATGTAAAACTTTATAAACATAAGATTTAAATAAATATTTTAAAAATATTAGTAGAAAAGGGGTTTAAGACTCGAATGACAGAACAATAATTGAATTTTACTATTAATCTGCATTTCTAAAAATCAAAAATAGACACTATGCGATTTGAGGTGATTTATTTTCTATCAGCTTTTTTACATCGAAGCTGGAATTTGTATTTCCGATAGTTCCCAATATTTTAATTAAAATTTCCGATACATGTTCCAGCATCAAAACGTTACTTTTATGTTCATGTTATACATTAAATATTGCGTAAAATATTAATACGTTAAAAGTGCCTGTCATCTAGACCTTCTCCGCTCTCGTGGCTATCAATCAAATGAGCGTATGTACACAGGGGAAAAAAGGCAATCCCGTAACAGCTTACCAGATTTAGCTTTTTACAAATCAGACGTTTGGTAAGCGGTTGTAAAATAGCAAGGTCGTTGATTTGACGTATTTGCTTGTATTAACTCGTTTATAACATTTCATGTAGGTGCAAATTAGTGACATTTTGTAGTAAATGCTGTCAGGCAGCTGATGTTTTCAAGCACATATACCTACCATTGTCAAGTGCCTATTATGTTTTGTAATCACAAGTCTTTGGTAAGCAAATATATAATTATTTTTAAGTATAAGCTACATATATATAGCCTTGAGGATCATTTTAATTATTAATACATAGTACTCACTCACAAGTTTTTTAAATCGTTTCATTATTTTAATAGATATCAGGCCAAATACTCCAGGAGGCAGTGATTTTGTATTGGCATTAGTTTTCCCAGTCAGCAAACGTTAACAGAATTGTCCCAATTAGCAATACTAAGCAGTATTGGGGTTTTTCCAATTGGTTGTGGCAGAAAATGCCTTAGAAAACACAAATGCGATCCAACCATTGTCCATTGATGAAAATGGTTCTGGTAGCAAAATATACTATTTATGAAGTCATATAATTTTTTTTATTTGATGCCTAGCCACAAATTTAAATGAATTAAATTCTTCTTTTGCTTCATTTACTTCTTCCTTGCTTTCGCTTTCACATTCTTGACGATACTCGTTATTACCATCATCTTTCTTGTGGCTATCGTCTAAATCATCAATGTTCATTTGCAGCTCCAAACCATTATCATCACTATGATTGCCATCATCTTCACCTATGCACACCCAAATAAATTTATTTGGAAAATGTAGTTCTATCTCAGCGTTGAAGCTATATTTAACAAGGTTTATTAGAAACTTCACCACAAAGAAAATATTTATCTTTCATCAATCTCTTCCCGGTTATTACCGATAGGTAGAATCTGTGGATAATTGGAATGAGTATTTCGCCATTCGAGCTAGGAATTAAAAGTATTGGGGGGGGGGAGGGGGACTTGGTGAAGATTTCGTATCTTATCGTTAAATTTTTTTTGCCAGACCCATTTTTTTATTAGTATCATTAATAGAAAAACTGGCTGATATTCACCAACTGCGAAAATAAGTACCAAAAGAATTCAAAGTCTCTTAGAATCTGTATGTTTGTACCATAAAGACATACATTCTGCTGTCCAAAATTGGATTGTGTTTCACTTTAAAATAATATAGATTTTTTTCTTATTTGGTTTATTATTTCAGTTTAAAATTGCCAAAGAAGTCAACAAAAGTGTTATGCAACCCATTGTAACCCTAGGTAGTTGCATTTAAAATTAAACTCGGTTTCAAAATGACGTATACGTTGCAGTCCACCTGGCATCATCCTATATTCTGGCATGATAAGATGGCATCAGATTAATTTTGTAATTCTAATACGGATAAAAACTTCGTTGGATACCCGGACAGAAATTAGCCCATAAATAAATCTCGCTTTGCACCATATAATTCTAATAACGCAAAATATTGATAGAGGTTCAACTAGACCTGCCGCGCCGCCACAAAAACTAACCTGACAGCCAATTTTATGATGAGCTAAACCAAAATTACCCTGATGCCATTATGATTTAAAAACCTGTGCCGCCCCGTAGTGCGTGCACCAATGCGCGAAATTGACATTATCAGTCCGTTTGCGTGGCAATTTCGAATTAACGTGATGTCGCTAATTTAGTTGCAGGTGTAACGTGTGAAAACAATTACACAATCGGTTTTAATTAGATTGCACTAGCATTTACGAGAGAATCCCAGGATTTAATTGACACAATGGACAAATGATAAATAGCTGAGCTGTATCTTTAATAATATATCACTAAATTCTGAATTTAGTTGAAGTAGTGGCGCGGGCTGTTCGAAAATGCTGCTCAAGCAGACTCAAAAATTTGAAAAAATTAACCTTGTTTGTTTTGCTGGACAGAATATATATATATTTTTTCATATGCTTACTGCAGGAAACTTCTAATTATTTGATTATGCTAAAACTTTTGTGAACCAAAAGAATAAATCGGTTTAAAATAAATATAATTTCTGGGACTGTAAATAATAAATGTAAACCTATATGAGCCAAACATTTTAAGGCGAAATTGTAGAGAAATAAGTAAACATGTGGGTCGAGTACAGAATTCAGGATTATTATCTTCTTAATTAATCTGTGATGGTTTGTGAGTGTTCTTAATGAGTTAAAATATTAATTTTCCTAAATACGGATTTTCCGATTTCAATATTATGATACTCGATAAAACGAACTAAAAATAACCTTACAAGCATAGAAAAAGTGAATTAAAAATTGTTTGTGTGAAGTAACGTAAAACACTGCATTTATAATAATGGCTAATCAAAAATTCAACTGGAGTGAGTCCGGAGAGCGAGCAGGCCATTGAGTCTCATAATATGTATAATCTAGTAATACCGTTCATTACATGCCAACTATGCCATTATCTTCCAATATGGTCGATGTAGACGACGCCGACGCGACGAGCGGACTGGCGGTGCGGAAACAAATCGCCAAATAAACTGCTTTCATTGCAATAAAAAAGTAGTTGGCTACGTAAATTGTGGAAAGCGTAACAAAAAGTTTCATCCAGCAAGTTTAGTACAATCTGAAAGTCAGAAAATGGCAGTGTGCAAACATGTTGCAGAAGAACCAAAAAGTAAGGTTGGAATTCAAAACAAAGAAAAGCTCGTAAGTTTGAATTTGCTTCTAAAAGTTATTCAAGAATTGGAAGACAAAAATGCATAGTTGGCCGGGAATAATGCGCTTTTGAGAGAAAAGCTAAATTTCCTCGAGAAAGGAAAAACAAAAGAATGTAAACAACCAGCAAGAAACATCAAATTATATAGAAAAAAAAGTTAAACAACAAGATCAAGCTGGTGTGATTCCAATTCCAAATAAGGAAAATACCACAAAAAATCTGGCAACAGCTCAAAACAAAACCGATTTCTCAAATATAATATTGAAGCCTCTGATAGAAGAACCGTCTGAAGTTGCAGCCGAAGCTATGGCCACTAAAAGCGGATCAACCAGTGGGCACGATCGACGATCGACAGATGACCCATCAAAATCAAGAATGACGTATCCGTATCCAAACATTCGAAACCGAACCACGCCAAACAAAGACAACAAAAATAGTCCAAATATGCAAATCGATGAAGGACCGACAGAAAACAGGATTCCCAATTCCAACCCCGAAAACGCGGGAAACGATTGGGAAGTCCCTAGAAGAAGACGAAAATATCCGAAACAAGCTAGGCTTCCGCCAGCGATAGGCCGGCGCGAAGTTTGCAACCTGCAGGCGGCTGAGAAAACGTCACGTTTGTTCATTTCTGGATTGAAGTCTAAAACTACTGCTGTGCAAGTAAAAGACTATATTGATCAATTGGTAAACATAGACTGCAAATGTGAGAAAATTACCACAGGGAAAGATAACTTCAAAAGCTCTTTCAAGGTACACATTCCTTTCGAGGTAAAAGCTACGGTTATGACCCCCGAGGCATAGGGAAAAGGTATCGTAGTTTTCTACACATAAGACGACCCCCAGTTTTGAGGGGGACTCGAGAGAATTAACCGACATAAACATCCTACATAAAAACATCCAATGTCTGAGAAACAAAACCCTAAACCTGGAAGTGTTTCTAAATACTTTAGATGAAAAACCCCAAATTAAATGTTAAATAGAGCATTAGCTGAAAAAAGACGAAATTAATAAGACTCATGTTCAAGGTTATGTGATTATATCAGCAACGTCAAGAGAAAAACTGGACATGGCGGTCCATGCATACTGGTTGATGATTGCTTGCAAGATTTTCATGAGGTTAAGGACATAACATCCAGAAGCATAGAGGGAGAAATGAAATTTCTTGTGTAGTGAGTAGATACAGAAAATTAATCGTTTTATTTATGTATAGGACTTGTCTTGGAAACTTCGGTGTATTTTTAAATTCTTTAGAGCAGGTCTTGAATGAACTTGTTTTAATGTCCAGGAAATTTGGAATTATTGTAATGTGTGGTGACTTCAATGTAAACTTACTGTTAGAAGGTACTTACAGATGTTTTGGATAGTTTTGATATGTCACAAACACGCTTTCGACCAACAAGGGTTACTAAAAAGACAGAATCACTTCTGGATAATATTTATGCAACATTAATAATTTTAATAATGATACAGTTTTAAGTTTAGGTTTATCAGATCATTGTGCACAAAACATCGGTGTTGTGATCGATGGAGTTATCCTAGCGGATGAGGAACTTACTACAAAAAGAATATTTTCAAAAAGTAAAATGAGGCAGCTCGCAATGGAATTTCAGGGCCTAAATTGGCATGATGTGCTGATAGAGGCCGACGTCAACAACGCCTATAATATTTTTAATGAAATTTTGGTGTTTAAAATTAATTTAAAAGAAATGATTCCAGATTATGGATTACAAATGGTATTGAAACATCATGTAAGAGAAAAAGATTTCTGTATGAGGACACGATCGCTGGTAGGGTGAGTGAAGAGTTCTATAAAAAATATTCGAATCTATGGAAGCAACTAATTAAAAAAGCAAAGACTATGAGTCAGTGCTCACAAATACAAAATGCAAAGAATAAAACCAAAACTACCTGGTCACTTTTGAAACAAATTACAAATAAAAATACAAAAGCTCCTAATATTTTTGATTGTTTTCCTGATAAAGCAGAACCAGATTTACTAAATGATATAAATAACTTTTTTTTATTACAGCATGTCCCGGCATCAATAAAGACAAATATGTGGACTTTTCTAAAATTGTACCCTGCGCCCACAATTTGCTTTTTTCACCTTTAACACCTTTTGATGTCGGCAGGTATCTGCTGTTGTTGAGGAATAGAAAGTCAGTTGGGTTTTATGGTGTAACTGTTGAGATCTTGAAGAATATAGCAGAATGTATCTGTGTGCCTTTGGCTCATATTCTAGATTTATGTTTTACAAACGGTAAATACCCAGAAGCACTAAAAGAGAGATTGATTCGACCCATACATAAAAAAAGGTGATAGGAGCATGTTGACTAACTATAGACCCATCTCGTATTATATAATATTTGAAAGAGCACTCTATGATAAACTGTTTGCATACTTTCAGAAAAACAGAACGGCTTTTGTAAGGGCAAGTCCACTGTCACAGCAATCTATCAGGCTGTGGCAAGGGTTCTTGAAATATTAAATGAGGGGCAGGTCACAGCAGCTCTATTTCTAGATTTATCGAATGCCTTAGATAGTGTCGATCATAATATTCTTTTACGGAAGCTTGAGTTGTATGGAGTGCGTGGGGTTGCATTAGGGTTGTTCCAATCTTATCTCTCAGATAGAAGGCAACTTCTGGTAGAATTGAACAAACAAGAGGATCAAATAAAATCAGATGCAAGCTACGTAAGAAAAGGAGTTCCTCAAGGATCATCAATACTGGGTCCACTCTTGTATATAATCTATACCAATGAGAGTGTGCGTGTTGTGGGAGAGCACGTGGTACTGTATGCTGATGACACATCTGTGATATGTGGAGCAGAAAG